>JAWZYV010013074.1:0-261319 GCA_038373885.1 Cheiracanthium punctorium | reverse complement strand
AGAGTGAGCAGATAGCGCCTTCACCCTTACTCTAAGAGTGACATTGTCTCACTCTTGCAGTTAGGGTGACAGAATCCTATCGATGAAGAGTCATAATGCAGTTTTCTCACTCTTATCTCACTCTATCTGGGATCATTTGCCGGTGACTTTTTGTAAGAGTGACAATGTCACTCTAAATTTTTAAGAGAGTTCAAGCTAGGAGTGGGCATATCCCTCATTAAAACTCATTTTTGTTATGTTTCTATGGCATTTTACCACATGAAACTGCGATATATTATTTTTTCCAAAAATGGACTTTTCCAGCGAGATTGCTTTTTTGTTGTTGTTCTTTTTGTTGTAAATCATTTTTGCATTTTTCTTATGTAAACTTCTATGTTGCAGTCAATACATAATTGTTTTGTGCACTTGCCATCCAAATTTGGTGTTTTTACATTCCTTTATTTGCAAATTAGTCCCCAGAAAACCGGTTGTTCCTTAACTCTTGGAGGCCAGCGTATATATAGTACATTAAACAAGTATTATTTAATCATAGAGGACATATCTCACTGCCAGTGGCGTAGCCAGAAATTTTTCATGGTGTTACGACTGCTGCAACTCACATATAGGTATGTGTACGTGTGTGTGATAAGGGAGTGAAGAATATACATTTTATATTGCAAAAAAATACCTCATGTGGAGGGGTTCTGACCCCCCCTATCCCCCCCCTTGGCTACGCCACTGCTCACTGCAGCTGCAAAATTTCACAGACTTACATGCGATTTTTGTAGAACTAGTTAAGGTAGCTTCGGCTTCAAAAGTGCAGCATTCATTACTTCCGCAGTCAGAATCCCTTGTACAGTTTTTCAGTTCCACTATAGAGGCAATCTGAAACAGAATACAAACGAAAATCATTCTGGTATTTTTATATGACCAGTAACCTATTTATGATGCAGTGTATGATTTAGCAAAGACCAATGCTATGCTTGCAAGCAACGCAGCACGCAGATGGAAAGTCTCGACCATAGTGTCTTTGTAACGATGCCAATGAATAGAGGCATGCTTAAGGCCCATTTAGACGTGCGAAAGATGTCGCGAACTCTAAAGGCCAACGCAGATTCGAGTCCGATCGCTTACGCTAGAATGGGAACTCAATGTATTTTCAGTATCTCCCCGACGCATTGCGGAGAAAAGTATCCCCATTGTGTGCTTAGCTTGCTTTTGTGGTTTCACGGGTTATCCTTTGTTGGCGTATCCCGACTGGTCATTAACGCTATAAATTTTTCGACCCTGCACTGCCCCTCTTTTACAAAGCCAGCAGGTGCAAATTGACCATTAAAAAATCCCCCTTACCCGCTGGAGTTCCAACATTTGCCAGCACCATCTGAATGGGCACTTTAGAGTTTTAGCAGCCCCGAAAAAAATAAATTTACCCTTGTAAAAACTATTTTTGATCTTTAACTTTTATTTTCCAGTTCTTTGAAATACCCTGTAGATGATAGAGCATTCCAGCGTGAAGTTTCACTTACATCATCCAATCAGCGACTGTTTCACTGCCCCCCCACCCCCGAGGTACTCTCTTAATAATCAAGAGTGAAAAACCAGTGCTGAGGAGTGATATATCACCCTACCTTCGTGACAAAAATCAGCCAACCTCCATAGAGTGAGAAATCACTATTCTGAAGAGTGACATTTCTGACTCTGGACTAGGAGTGAGAATTCAAAAACCCACTCCGGGAAAGAGTGCCTCACTCTAAGGAAAGGGTGACAGCACGCCATCCCTTAAAGAGTGGAGCGCTCTGATCAAGAGTGAGCTATGACCCTTTTTAAGAGTGACCGCCACTTTTTATAGGGTGATTATTCGAGACCGTATCCAGGGGTCCGGACCCTCCCCCCTCCCAAAAAAATTGATTTTTGTTAATAAAATAATAATAATGACGTCTTTTTGTGAAAAATTCTGCCTTTTCCACGGTTTGGACCCTGCCTGAAATTTTTGTCTGGGTACGGCCCTGGATTTATTCCTTGCATATGCCTTGCTTCTGGCTATCACTATTTTGGGAAAATTAAAATAATTCCTTATAAATATATATATATATATATATATATATATATATATATATATATGAATGTATCTGGTAACAGCATTGATTATTATTATTTTTTGAATATTTGGCAAACATTAAAAGATATTTTCTATATAGCATCAATATTTATCCAATCTTGTGTGAATTCATTGAAAATAAAATCCAATATTATAAATTTAATATTTTGCCCATTTGAAGTCAAATTTTAATACTATTGAATCTTAAAGTATTTGAAATTTATCAATAATATTGAGTGTATATTAGAAATATTTCCAATATTATTAAGTACTAATTACTTTTAATTATTAAAATTTACATATATGTGAATACTTTGAGAGTAAAGACCACTTCCAGTATTGGTAAAAACTAGAGTTTAGCCCTGATATATGCTCAAAATGTTATTATTATTTGTAAAATTTTAATTATGAAGTGTGACATTGTGACATATGAAGTGTGTATTGATATATTAATTATATATTGAGAATATTTCTGAAGCAGTCTCACTACCAATGAACTTTTAAATATTAACTCAATATTGTGAAAACATTGATATCAAAAACCAATAATATTACAAAGTAGTAAGTGAACACATTGAGAATAAACAGTTTCCAATATTGGTAAATAAAATTCCAATATTGGTAAAAATTAGCATTTAGGTCTGATAAATTCTCAAAATAACATTATACTTTCAGTATGACTATACTAATATGCCTTTTCCACTGAATTTAACATACAAAAAAATATATTCTTAATATAGGGTTGTATTGGAAATATTTTTGAAGTAGTCCTCAATTGATAAATTTTTTAATGTTAACTCAATATTGTTAAAAAAAAATTGAAAACAAAGATCAACTGTAACTTCGTCAAATGTATCAAATGTAACTTCGTACAAAGTAGCAAAGTTAATATTTGCCTCAGATATATTTAAAATGCATTTATAGTATTTGATATACATTGGAAATATATTCAATATGGATAAGTAATTACTTTAACATAACTTTATACCATTTTTAATTTTTTTGGTTAATATTTACTCAATATTACACTGGGAATAAAGCTAGTATTGGTAAAAAGTAGAAAGTTGATATTTAACCTTTATATTGTAAAAATTATAAAACTTTGCTGCTATTGAATTTAAATTAAATATATTTAAAATGTATCTGCAATATCGAGCGCCTTGAAAATATTCTTCATATCGTACAAGTAAATATTTTTGCCGCATTTACCTCCCCCCCCCCCAAGTTTGTCCATAGGCAATCTTTAATACATCATAGCTGGATATTGGGTATATCTATTAGAAGTCCAACATAAAATAGATTTCTCTATTAGAAATTTGAGGTGTGATCTCTCTAATGAGTAAATAACATCTATAATATACAGGTATCTGTATATATGTAGCATAGTTATAATAATTAAACTTCCAGAAGATCTTAAAGATCCAGAATATCCCAAAAATGGCTATCTATTTCATATTCAAAATATCCAAAGATCAGAAATTGATACTTATTTCATATCCAGAACTTCTTAGATATCTATTTCTGGGCTATCTTGGATTATTGTCATGTTCAGAATGATCCATAACAGCTGGAAAATAAATTTTACGTAGCTCAATGGTACAAGTAATATCTGACCCCATGCATTTTTAGATTCTTGCTTTCATTCCAGTGAGTGAAATGTGGACTGTTGACACAAAACATACAGTATTTAAAATAACAGCCTATTCTGAAATTAAACAGATTAAGAAGGAGTACAGAGTTTCATTTTAATAATCAGATGATGGCATCACTAAAAGGTACCCCCAAGAGTTCCACATGGTTACTAAAACAAACCTCCATAACCTCTAGATCTATTTAGTTACAGAATTCGTTAACAGTTTATGTTTTGTTTGGTTAGTCAAAATGTAACAGGAATAGAAGTGAAAGTTTCAAAATGCTTGGAGGTGATCTGTATAGCCATTGAGCTATGTAAAATCCATCAGCAGGAGATTTATAAGAATTTTCTTTGTCTGCAGTACTATAACTTCATTTGAGGTAATCTGTGATCAAACAAGAATAGAAATAAGGGTTTCGGACATCCACATTACTCAACAGTGTGCAGAAATATTTGATATGTTCAATGTTACCTTTTCTCCTGCTGAAATAAAAAATCCCTGAAAGCTTATTTTTTACCTATGGTACATTTCAGAACAACTTTCACTTACAACAGTATTAACAAAACAATAAAAATAGTTCATGATAAGATATTTATATAAAATCAAAAGAATACTAATAATTTTGATTTTTAAATAGGTTTTATTTTAAGCATAATTTATTCAAACTTTCTTTTCAACTTTATTACAATTAACAAGTCTTTTTTTTTTAAATTTTAAATAAATAAGAAATGAACAGGATTGAATTGTTATCGAAAAGAAATTATTTGAAATTAAATTTCAGTCATTTATACGAACAAATACAAGAATTATGAAACACGAAAATAAGTTAAAAGAGCAATAGCTATCCTTTAATTGAAAACCAAAAAAAAAAAAAAAAAAAAAAAAAATTAAATAAATAAACTAATTGTTGGGTAAATCAAAAATATAAATATATCTGCTGATAACCTCTGTTAATGTACATATCATGTTTGGAAATTTAAGAGAATACCTATTTTTCTATTCTTTCCCCTCCCCCCAGAAAAAGGAATAAAATATTTCTAAAATGGAAACTACTTTATATTGATTGATTTCTTTTTTTGTGAAAAGGGGTAAAGAAATATTTTTGTGCAGGCCAATACATAAATAATATAAATCAAAACCAATTATTTCATAATTCCCCAACAATGCCCATTTTGTTGAATACACCCAACATTTTTGTCTTGTCCAAAAACCATTATTTAAGGTTTAGAGGCATGAGCAAGAATACAGGTTAGAATCCTTAAAAAGTTCACCACCCAAGTCAGCCCCCCCCAAGAAGACACCCCTCTTGTAGACTTGCCATAACGCAAAGAAATAATTGAAGTTTAGAGCATGAGGGTGAACCATATTAACCTCCATAGATAATGTCTGGGTGAGGGGGGAGGGTGGTGATTCAAAGAAAAAGATTTTTTTTTTCACCTCTTAAAAAACCAAATTCCTCTTCTGAACATAATTTATACATACTTCAAAATAAAAGCCATTTCTTAATTTTTTAATATATATACACATTCCTTTCTTTATTTATTTTTAAGTGTGATTTGATTTATTTCAATTTCACTTTTACAGCAAAATAGCTACAAATTACTTAATCTTTTAAAAACTTCAAATTGAAAAAAATATTCTTTTAATATAGATTTTATGCAAGAATTATTATACTATTGAAAACAGATTTAGAACAATAAATGAAAGTAAAGCCAGAAAAACTCATTAGTATGTTAGAACAAAGTTCAATTAATACGAGGGCCAAAAAAAAAGAAAGAAAAAACAGTTAATAAAAATATATAAGCAAAGTCTTAATAAAAACATGAGTAATGGAACTTCCAAGTCCAGAGTAGTCTTCAGCCTAGCAAATTTTAGTTTACGATGCGTTCTAAATTTTAAAAAAAATTTAAACTATTACAGAACTGCAGAAGTAAAAAATAGCCTACGAATTGAAAAAAAGTGGAAGATATCTCTTATTGAGACTCATGCAGGTTTGAATGAATTATAAAAGCAATGGCAGTGAACACACAACAAATTATTACAAATTTGGTTTAATTGTATTACATTGTTACATTTATATAAAATACAATCACTGGATTCAATATGAGTACTTCAATACTATTTCACATTCAGGGATTCTTCTAACAGCATCTGGAAGATAAAAATTATGACTTCAACAAGTAATTACAGAATTAAAAGTTAAAACATAACTGCTATTCTATCCTAATAAAAAAAGGGTACCCTCCCCCCTCCCCATAATTTGAATAAGACTGAAGAAAGGCTCAAAATCAGAAAGAGTTGGCAGCTAGAATATACTAGAGCATAAACTAGATCTATGTTAAATACATACAAAATAAAATTAGTTAAAATTAGTTTTGTGTGTACATGGATTAGTGTCAAATTTAAATCTCCAACTAAAGCACAGCTTAACACTTTCAACTAGGTGATGAATTTACAGAGGAATAAGTCAGCAGATCTTTTCATTTGATTCCGAAAACATTTTTTTTATAGTTTCACTAAAATCGGAGGATAACTTTATAATAAAAAGTCTGCAAATCTACATACATTTTGGAACACCTTTAGGAGCAGGTTAAATACAATTTTGGAACAGCACAAAAGCATACCGAAAAATGGTAATAATAAATACTTTCTTATTACCATTTTTCATATTACCATATTTATGTATGGTAATAATAAATACTTTCAAGTAACATTTACATATACTGTAACCTTCTGAGTAAGAGAGGGAAGGGAAACAGGGTTCCTACTGTTAAAATTGTACGAATTATGAATAAATGAATAAAATAAAGATGTAGAATTTAAGCTGCCTTTTACATTTTAATTTTGCCACTGAACATAAAAGCAAATGGAAAAAAACTGCAATAAAACCTAAATATAGCAGCTCAAAAAAAAAAAAAAAAAAAACTATTTTTTTACCTGCAAAAAATAAAAGAAAAAAAACTTAATTTTACAGATAAGAAATGCTTGTACTGTTTTATAAAATAATCTGTTCTCTATGTTCTATTAATATTAGAATATACTGATATGCAAAGTGATTGAGAGCACAAAATACTTTATTAAAAGTAAGGAACACATTGTAGGATTTACTTCACAAAATTTTATTTTGTGAGGTAAATCCTCTGAGGTAACACAAAAAAGAATAATTGGGGACAGTATTGAAGCGAAAATCCCATATCAAAGCAATTTGGAATAAAATTATCCCTGAATCACAGTAACCTGTGCGTAATAACAAACATCAAACTAATAGTGACAAAATAAATATTAAACACATTACTTACTATCGGTGAGTTAAATTTGCAAATTATTACAATCAATTAAAAAATAGAAAATATTCAGGACTTGTAATATATTTTAGGTACATCAAAAATTGAGTAAAAAATAAAGTGATAACTTTGCAATAAAAACTTTTCATGCACAGCAAGTAAAATATCATCAAATAACAACATTCTTAGCAAAGATCACATCTATATGTGGAAGATAAACAAAAGAAATAAATAATTAAACGGAAGTTTGAAAATACTTTTCATATCCAGTCTGGTAAATTACAAGGATTCAATGCTCAGAAGTGTAGCTAGAGGGGGACATTTGTCCCAGGGCATAGGATCCAAAAGGCACCAATTTGTATATAAAACTTTTTCCAGCGCATTTTGGTAAACAGGAAGTGATGCAAATTTGTTCTCGGGCACTGAAAATTCTTGCTACACCTCTGAGTACTGACCCCAATTAATAACCTAGATCTTCTTGAAGTCAGTTAAAAACTAGACTAAAGATATTTTTGAGTAATATTCAAATATACATATGACAACATGTGAACACTGACAAGGTTATTGCACTTTGTTAATACTGCAGGCTTAAAAAATCTGAATTTACTAAGGAAGTAAAGTTTACATTTACATATTGTATTAGTAAAATTAAAAAATAATATATTTCATCTGTTTTTACCACTAATGGTGGTACATGTAATATGGTGTCAAAACTGGTAGGCTAGTTTTCGATTTGGTTTGTACCAAAGTACAGATATGAGATTAACAAAAAAAGGAAAAAAAGTCTAAAAGAATGTCCAAACAACTTTTGAGCAATTATACTTATGAATTTCAAGAGCAATAAATATTTTAATTTTTATTGATACTAAATCTATCTTACTTATATACACTTTTGCCTTACTGAAAAATCAGAAAATTTTTGAAAAAAATGAAAAAACTGAATTCTTTATAAACATTGAAAAAGGTCTGAATATTAAACTAAATTCTTAAATCTCATCTCTGAAAGTAGCATTTTACAGTTTACATTTTAAACAACAACAGCAGTGACAACATTAATAATAATAATAATAATAATAATAAAAGTTACAGGAGTTTCAAGGTTTTACTTACAACATATTTTTAAGAGGTAGTGAGGGTGCAGAGTAAAAAAATTAATCTGAAGGGACTAAAAATTGATTTTTATACTTTATTTCATTGTTACTTCATAAAATGTTGCAAATAAGACTTGATTTTGCAAGCAATTTATTAACTTGGTGTCAAATATGCAACTTGACATAAAAAATTTACATATAATAGAGATTAAATAAATGACAGAATATAGCATAACATAAAATGATATACTAAAGAGTTGCCTGGGTCAAATGCTTTAATAAAGAATACCACATTGAATTTTACTGTATAAATATTTATTGTTTTACTCATTGATGTAACTTTACCAAAAGTTATACTTTTTTTCTTTTAAGAACAGCCCTAATAACTTTCTCAATTTACATGAAATTTATAAAATTTAATACATAGTCACTAACTGCCCCAAAGTAACATCACTTTAGGGAAAAAAAACTAAAAAAAAAAACATATAAATCAATTTGGAAAATAAGAAAAAAATAAACTAAACAAAAAAGTAAACATCTTAAAAAAAAAAAAAAAAAAAAAAAAAAAAAAGTTATTGACAATTATGAAATTATGCGATACAAGCTTTGAAAAAATTAGACCGCAGAGATCAAAAGTATGCAGACTTTGAACTAGTAATTAAGAACATTTAAAGAATAAATAAACAAATAAAACAAAAATATGAATACCACTTATAATGCCAATAGTTTCTTCTCTTTTACAGCATGCCACTGACAAAAATTCAATGGTTTTCCACAGGACCAGTTCAGAGTACTAGAAAATAAAAAGATAATAAAGTGATAAACAGCCAAAATCAATCAGTTTTTCTTGTAACATATTTTATTCATCACTTGGCTCTGCAAGCTTTAAAGACAGGCTTCTCAAAAACTCGGTATAATTCAGAATGCTTCTTCATAGACAGCATGATGAACTTTTATAGAACAACAAAACTGCAGGTCTTATCCCATTTTTAGGGAGAAATTCACGAAAGTGGAAACTGTATCTGATGGCTAATTCTCCCTCTATTTTGGACAATACAATATGTTATAAATTTTTCTCTGAGTATTTCACTTCTATAAATTAACCATTTGTATTGCCATAAATACAGCTTGTGAAGAGAAATTCTGAATTTTCAAATTTCTGACATAGCTGAATTCTTTTAAAACCTGTTCAGAAATTGCATTATTTCTTGTAAAAAAAAAAATAATAACTTGATTGAAACATTTTGTTTCTACTCAGTGAGACACTTAATGAAACACAATTTTTGTGAGAAATCTACTACCCATCTGATTCAGTGCTTAAGATATACATTCTTCTAAAATGGGATGCTTTGCAATGCAAATAATAATAATAATATAAAATTCACACAGACATGTGTATAAGGAACATTTATAACATATGATATGAATATAAAATTAACTCCCAAATTTAAAAATACACTGAAACAGTAAATAATTAAAAATAAATACATACTTATATCTAAAGACATCCAAAGTAGTATTCACCCTTATCAAAGGTTCTTGAAAAATCACCCAGTCATCGCTGTTATTAACTCTCCTATATTTCAAGAAAATGAGTATTCAGTACATAAAAAACATTCTAAAAGTTTCGTTTTCTAAAGCAACCAATTTATATGAATATTCATTTATTATCAATTTATATATATTTAACTAATGACCACCCAAGGTAGGAGTCTTCAGTTAAAATTTACATTTAAACATTATCACAAGAACAAATGATTCGGTGGTAGATCGAGGGGTAATGGGATGAGTGGCTATAGGGCTTCAGTCCCCCCCCCCCCCCCAATCTCAAATCCAGGCAGCAATTACGACATAAAGTCGCTTGAGTCAGAAGTATGGGTCTAAATGGGGGCCCCCTTACATTTTGTTTCTTCACCGACTCTGACAATTGTCTTTCTGTATTTTCCACAGTATTTACCCGCTTGCCCATGATAATCAGGGAACAATCATATTACATTAAATTTTTCAGTAATATTTGACTTATTTATTAAGATATATTTTTCAGTAATATTTGACTTATTTATTAAGATATATTTTTCAGAAATTTGTATATGAATGCATTTAAAATTATTTCAGATTTTAAATGCAAAAATAATGTATAACAGATAAACAGTGATAATTCGCAAGTAATAATATATTAAGATGCTAACATATCAAAAATATATACTTGTGCAATATATATGAGGAATATTTGAAATATACACCAAATATTGTGGATACATTTTAAATAAATTTAATTTAAATTCATTAAGATTGACAATATAATGGGTAAATATTAATTTGCTACAATTTACATTAGTATTTATTTCCAATTTAATGATAATATTGAATAATTAAGTATATGAACATGAAAAAATAAAAATACTATAAAATTAATTACTTGTCAATATTAGGAATACATTAGAAATATTACCAATGTTTACCTAATATTGTGGATACATTTTAAATACATTTGGGCTAAATATTAACTTGCTGCTATGTAAAAATACTGGTTTGGGTTTTCAATGTTTTACAATCCAGTGAGGTGCTATTTGAAAGTTTATTGGTAATGGAACTACTTCAGAACTAGTAATTAAAAAACTTTGTAAAAAACACACATAAGAAGTAAAAGGAAAAAGGATACGCGTTTCGTTCAAAAATTGTTTTGAACTTCTTCAGTCCAAGCCCTTCGACCTACTTCCAAAATATAGGCAATATTGCAGATACATTTCATTTAAATTCAGTAGAAAAAGGATTAAAATTATTTTGAATTTTTAAGTAAATTTTACCAATATCATAAATTTATTTACCCTTAATGATACCCAGTAGAAGACCCAAACTCTGAAATCCATGCTGTCTGCTTTCTCAACAATGTCAATAAATAATGAAATCTGTTCTGCTACCTGCAAGTTCAGAAAACCACAGAATAATATTAAATACTTGAAAAATATAACATTAATGATATGGGCACCCATAAGGGGGGGCTCAAGGTAGGGAACTTGCTCCCCCCCTAGGAGAGGAGAGCAGGGGCAGGGACATACCCCCAAAAAAATTCTGGGAGGGTCCAAAAATTTCGGAGGGGGTCCAAACGATGAAAAAGGCAGAAAATTTCACAAAAAGACTTCACCATTATTGCTTTGTTAATAAAAACTGAAATTTCGAAGGTGTTGCAGACCCCCACCCCCCTTCCTGGGTACGTCCTTGGCCAGAGGGTGACTGGTGGGGCTTCAGCCACCCTCGAAATAAGTAAACATAAGAAATGGAGAAAATTACATATTCGTGGGTAATTTTGAAAGTTCAGCTTGAAATTTTTAAGGTTTAGATACGTCCCTAAGCCAAACTCACTCCACCCCCCCCCCCCCCCCACTTAAGTATGTTTTGCAATCTGCAAAGATATGTTCTGATTAAATGAATTTAAAATGAAATATGCTGGATAAATTTTAAGTTTATGAACATTTCCTATGCAATATGGGAAATAACCTTTATTAAAAATGAAGTCTTAAAAAAATGCAACTCAAAGCATGGCTTTTTCCATAACATTACAGAAATAATTCAGCAATCAAAATTAATTGAATGTCAACAATATTATTTGAATTGTCTTAGACTGAACAAGTGTAAAGTAAGCTTTATTTAAGGGGAATAGATGAAGTGAATATTATCAAATACAATGAAGAACCGTTCTGATTATACCATCTTTAAAATAAAACAAACTACATTAAAATCGGCTCATCCATTTGGGATCTATTTTGCCACACACACATCCAACTTTTAGAAAAAAAAAAACCAGGCATTTAGTATCTTAGAATGAAAATTTAATAAACTAAATTCATATTCTGAAAAAATTTAAGGACCCCTTAAAATGGGGTGTCTGGGGGCATGTGCCCTCCTTGCTCCTGTGATAATCATGGTCTTATCATCACAGGATTTTCAGTCAGAGCCTGATTATGACCAACAAGGGCCCCGGGCATTGATGAATTTGGGGGCCCCTATCTATGAAATTTGTTTTATTTTTCATAAAATTTTGATATAAAAAGGACTATTTCAGAACAACATTTGATATTGGGGGCCCTTTCGAGCCGGGGGCCCTGGGCAAAGTCCCGATTTGCCCATGCGATAATAAGGCTCTGTTTTCAGTAGTATTTGACTTAATTATTAAAATATATTTTTCAGCAATTTGTACATAAATGCACCTAAAATTATTTATCAGATTTTAAATTTTGAAATAATGTACAGTAGATAAACAGTCTTAATTCACCATTACTGTGATATTAAGATGCTGACACATTAAAAATATTTGTTAGTACAATATGAGGGAAATTTATAATATACACACAATACTGTGTGGATACATTTTAAATATATTTAATTTAATTCATTAACATGGACAATATAATGGATAAATGTTGCTAATTTTTACCAATATTAGTTTTTATTTCCAATATAATAACAATGTGAAGGATTGAGTATATTAGCATTAGAAAAATAATAAAATGGTATAAAAATATTTTTAAAATTACTTGTCAATATTAAGAATACATTATAAATATTTCGAATTTTTACTTAATATTGTGAACACATTGTAAAGATATTTGGGCTAACTACTAACTTGCTACTATTAAAAACTTTATCAGTAATGGAATTACTTCAGAAACATTTCCAGTATATAGCCAATATTGTGGATATATTTCATATGTTAATTAAATTCAATAGAAAAAAATTAGCATTATTTTGAATTGGTATCTAGGCTAAAAGGTAAGTTTTACCAATTTGAGAATTTTATTTACCAATATTGATACACAACAGAAGACATAAAATCTACCATACCAAAATCTGCAAGGCTCTAAAATTAATACTGTATTACTAAATTTAATATTGTAACACTTACCTTTATTACCAGTAATATTAAACTTATCCGTTACTATACTATTGAATTATCCTTAAACAGTATACAAACTTTTCAATTCCAAAATTCTCGCATTTAACACCAAAAACAATAACTTTTTTTCCGCGTTGAATCAGTTTACACGCACAAGTATCCCTTGTGTTTTTCGTACTACTAATGAAAGCTCACACATTCTGAATCACCTGCTACTTTCAGCTGGTTTCCCTGATTTAAAAGTGGACTTTCCTGAGGCCATCTGGGGTGTTCGATCGTAAATTATCCACTTTACCATATGAGAGAGAGGTTTGTGTATGTGTAAAAAGTGGAGAGGGAAATATTACACCACAACAACAGAGCGGTTATTTTGATCTAAAAACGTATATATGTATATTCTAAGCGTGAATCTGTGCTAGAATGTGCAATAAGATAAAATGATGCGCATAGACATAATGAAATTTAATCACAAAATATTTTTTTTCCACGTTTATAATTTATTTCAATATAAATTTCATACAATATATAATTGATCATTATTTTCTGCTTTTGATTTAAAATTTTGTTTATACTATTTGCAACAGGCGCGTATCCTTCCTAAAAATCTGACCCTTTACTTAGTTTAAAATTTGATACTGAGGCTACAGTTGAAACAGCTTGCTTACAATTTGATACACAGGTTAGAGCCCTCTCCACCCCCGAAATAAAATCCTGACTGCACCACCGATTTACAAACACGCATCAAAACATGCTCAAATATTATATACAGAAACAAAAAACGAATGCAAGATTTCAGCTATATAAGCATAAATAACATACTACGATCAAGTATAGAGACGGATTTAAAGATCAATTTCTCGGAAGGGTATAAAATTAAAAGAAGCAGGCTTGTTTAAGTCTTAAAAACAAAATGTATAGTAAAGCAAAATGTTAACCCTAACCAAAGCAATGTCTGTCGGAAGAGCTGGAGTCCTAATGGATCCGACACTGAATCAATGTATCTTATATGTTGTGAATTATCAAATTTTAAATAACATTTACAATAACTGAAAAGTTATAAGGTTTTACTTACTTGTGTTAGCTAAAAGTATTCCATTACTTGTATGCAGTTGGTACTTCGCAACTGCAGTCCAATTCCAATATGGCGTCGTTTGGGTATGGAAGCAACGCACTCACTCCTGCTGAAGTGAGAGCATCATGGGAAAGGTGCTGACTCTCTCGCTAGAGTGAGCAGATAGCGCCTTCACCCTTACTCTAAGAGTGACATTGTCTCACTCTTGCAGTTAGGGTGACAGAATCCTATCGATGAAGAGTCATAATGCAGTTTTCTCACTCTTATCTCACTCTATCTGGGATCATTTGCCGGTGACTTTTTGTAAGAGTGACAATGTCACTCTAAATTTTTAAGAGAGTAGGCCATAGCCCTGGCCCTTCACACTTCAGCCATGTTCAGTGTCTTATCCACTCTAATATTGGTCGGCTTATTTCACTTTAACCTTTTAACGCGCAGTGTTCGCGCTCTGGGAATACCAAACTCTGACGTTTTGACTGTTGCCAGTCACGAAGAATAGATTTGATTTCCATAAAAAGAGTTGCGGGTGACATAGCTTCACGAGAATCCTTTACTTTTTAGTACGTCCTTTCCCGTAAAAAAAAAAAAAAATGGTCACGATTATTTTTAACAGTACTGACATCGGCTGAAAAATAGAAGAATGCTTGAACAGCTGGATAGATGGCCCAATGCTGAAAAAAGGGCAGCCGTTGCCATCGCTCGACTTAACGACCAGCAAGATAGCGAACGATCGAAACGTTCATCGCGTGCCACAGATCTAGAGACCCTTTTTTGACGCAGCTGGCTGTGCCGGCACGGCCAGATGTCGTCATAAAAAGGGGTCTCTAGATCTGTGGCACGCGATGAACGTTTCGATTGTCCGCCATCGTGCTGGTAGTTAAGTCGGGCGATGGCAACGGCTGCCCTTTTTTCAGCATTGGGAAAGGGTTGCGCCTCAAAAGGTTAAATGATTTTACGGATAACATTCGAGTTTTCAATAATGAGTTATTTTAAAATGAATGTAAGTCGATCTCAAAGTTTTACTGCAATAAAACGATTTTCTTTGAAATAACTCAAATACTTTGTACTTCTCTCTCTGTTTTTTCCTATGAATTCAGAAAAAAATGTCTAAAAGTTCAGTCCCCGGACATTTTTGATTATGTACTAGTTGTCGTCTTTTTTTTTTTTTTTTTCTTTTTTTTTACTACATGCAGATTCAAATAATATTCAGAGTCAGATCAAGGCAACTGTGTGCCCTGGGCAAAATAAAAAAAAAAGTTGGGACTCCACATGATAACACCCTGCCCTTTTCTAATAAAAAACTATGATTCGTATATTCGAAAAGGCTTTTAATTTCTTGTTTCCCCTCCAAGCACAAAATCTTATTCGAAGTAGTCCGAAATAAACGAATATGCATGATGTCAGTGAAACGCATGCTGCATTTCATTGTGTTTAACCTTTTATTTGCCGATGGTACTTAAAAGTACCGTTAAATTAAAATTGTAAAAAAAAAAGAAAAGAAAAAATCTATTCATTGTAACCATTTCTTTGAAAAATCACTTCCAAATACTCTATTTAATCACCTTACATCACGATTGCTGGTTCTATCAGAGCAGATTGTCTTAAATAGACAGCTTTCCCCGCTCACTTTCTAATCATGTCGAGCGCCCTCCTCCCTAAAAAAGAACATTAGTGAATTTTCAGACGTCTGTTTTATGATTAAAGGATTAGATTTCCTAAAAGTGTGTCAATCAAATAATTACTTGACTCCTTGAGATTGGTTGGTCCTATACTCTTTTGGAAAAGTCTCGTTAACTGGTTATCGTTTCTCGTTAACTAACAACCAGTCATCAAACGTACAGCTTATTCTTTTTAATTTTTCCGTAATTTTCTTTTTTGTTACATTAATCAGTATTTATCATTCATTGCCTAACTATAACAAGGGAAATCAAATATATTCAATTTGATATTCTTGACAATTCTTGATTCGGTAAATATAGGGTTAAGGCAAACCTACACAAGGGATACCCCGTGGCTGCCGATCTAAAAGTCTGGAGTTTTGGGCGGATTTCTCCAGATGCAACGTGAATACGCGTTAAAATCTTACAAAAAGTCCTCCGCCCAAGGCATTCCCGTCCTCAGACAGGTTAACTCTCGTGTAGCTTTGCTTTAACCGACTCAATCAATTAAAGTGAAATAATAAATAATTTTAGCTTACCTCATTTAAGTCGAGTCCGAAACATAATCCAAAAATTATTGTCCAATATATCCACGCATTCAGCAGCACACCTATTCGTCGCATTCTAATAAATAAAACAAATTTATAAAGTTATAGCGGAAAATTAAGATGGAAATATTATTCTACAGCGAATAATGCTTTATTCAACAAATCAAAGTTTTCGTATTTTTTATGACTATTGAAAGTGGATTTAAAACATGTGAATAGGGAGCAAAAAGGAAATACAATAGAAGTGGTGTTTCGGGGAAACTTTTGGTGTAAATTTAATTTGGTGTAAATTGTTCCCTTTTGGGAACTTCACATTCACAGACTCAAACAATACTGGAAACAATATAAAAATGAACTTATAAATTTCCATAATGTATTGGATATTAAATGTGAAAAAGTGTTAAAATTAAGGAAATGTGTTATTGTTATCCCCCCCACACACACACACACACTCTCCCAAAGTTAGCTGTTAGATTGCCTGAGAGTTTTATGCAAGGGTGTAATATTAAGATTTTCTATCTCTAACAAAAATTATAAATATATTATGTATATATATATATATATTCCATTTTCTGAATTTCTTGACAATTTAACATGGTTTAGGCAGTATTTTGTCTGTTTTTCTTTCTCCTACTTTTTCCTCCTTGGCTCCAACTGTTTCTTTCTTTCTTTCTTTTTTTTTTTTTTTTTTTTTTTTTTTTTGTCGATTAATTTTCTCGGTTGGCAACGATTTCTAGTCTTGTCTGTTCTTCCTCCTTCTCGTTAGGTTAGCATCCATGACTGTTTTTTTCCTTATAGTTAGGTCGTACCCCCAGGTTACGTAAAGCGACTTCTTTTGTCAGGTAACCTGCAGAAACCTAACTATTTTTGTTTTTATTTAATTGAAATGTGAGTACGGTGGTACTTGATAATGGAGAACCCCCTTTCAATTTTCCACTCCATCTCCACTTTACTGCATGGGTTTATCAAGCTAGGCTTAAGCCCACGTGATCGCACGACCTTGCTTGTTTCCCACTTCTTTTTGGCTTTGATGGCCCTGTTTTAAATTATTTATAGCCTCTGGATTTTCAATTCTAATTTCATCTTTACGAGTTATATTTGTTATTATGTGCTATCAATTAATATTTTAATTGGGATGCCATATTACGTAAGTTAAGCTATTTTATATTATCTTATAAATAAAAATGAAATTCTGTTTGTTTGTTTGTTTGTTTGTTTGTTTGTGGATTTGAGTTGTATACAAATCCACAAAAATGGACCTATCAGCCTGAAATTTTGCACAGATATGTAAAATAATATAGAATAAATCATAGTCCACTTTAAAACTTTGAAAGTCCACCCGTTCCCGGAATTTAAGAGATTTTTTATGTTCTCCACGCAAAAAGCTTTCCGTAATTGTAACCCCTGTAGTGAAAAAAGTGTGAAATAAGGATCGTTGTTGCCATGTGTGGCGATTTTGCCGAATAAGATGTTTTAAATTCTCAAAGTAAAAATAAAAGAATAATAATTATTTTTTTTGTTAGTTTATATTCGTAAGGTTATATTTTTTTTAATTATAATATCGTGTGCATGGGAAATCGGAGCAGGAATGAAATGTTTTATACGCAAAACAATAAGAATTGAAGATTTCCGAGGCTAATATGTTAAAATTTTTTAGTTTGGCGAAAAAATAAAATGGCTGAAAGGCTGAGAAAGTGAGTTCTAGCGGTTTGCACAGTTTCCGGCTTGGCGAATTTACTGAGAGCTTAAGGAAACGGATTTTTGAAAACAAGTACAAAGGTTTTATTAGAATACAGCGTTAAATTTTAATGATCCCTGCGAAAATAATGCAGTTATTAAGGGATTTCAAGCGATCTATCTTCAGCATTCTCGCGATTTTGAGGAGGATTCTAACGCTTGGCGCTATTTATCGTAATTTAATCGTCTGCTATTTGGGTTATGAATACACCTGCGTATAAGTTTTTGAAATTTTCATTCAGTTGGAATTGTGCATTTTTCAGAGCAGCTTTTCTGCATCTAATGTATGACATCCAGAAAAAAGGATGTTAGAAATATCAATTTTAATTTTGTTTAATCACACTCATGAATAATGATACACTTTCCAACTTAATGAAAGAAGGAACGAAAATAGGGAAGACCCATGGATTATAACTCTTTTTATATATAGCACTTTAGTGCGTATTTAAAAATCTGAAAGTGTGTCAGATTTTCTATGATTCTAGCGCTTGGCGCAATTTAATGAGAGGGTATTTTTAAAAACAAGCGTAGGTTATCTTATAAATAAAAATGAAATTCTGTTTGTCAATTTGTTGATTTGGGTAGTATACAATTCCACAAAAATGGACCTGTCAGCCTGAAATTTTACACAGATATGTAAAATAATATAGAATAAATGATAGTCCACTTTAAAACTTTGAAACTCCACTTGAAAACGTTTTCCTCCTGAAGGGTTCCCTTAATTTTCGTTCCCGGAATTTAAGAGATTTTTTATGTTCTCCACGCAGAAAGCTTTACGTAATATTAACCCTATAGTGAAAAAAGTGTGTGAAATAAGCATCTTGGTTGCCATGTGTGGCGATTTTGCCGAATAAAATGTTTTAAATTCTTAAAGTAAAAATAAAAGAATAATAATGATTTTTTTAGTTTATTTTTTTAGGTTATTTTTTTTAATTATAATATCGTGTGCGCATAAGAAATGAGAGCAGGAATGAAATGTTTTATGCGCAAAACAATGAGGATCGAAGATATCAGAGACTAATATGTAATTTTTTTTAGTTTGGCGAAAAATAAAATGTCTGATAGGCCGATTTTTAGAGAGTGAGTTCTAGCGGTTTGCACAGTTTTAGGCTTTTTGGCTCAATTTACTGAGAGCTTAAGGGAATAGCATTTTTGAAAACAAGTGTATAGGTTTTCTTAGAATACAGCATTAAATTTTAACTATCCGTGCAGAAATAATGCAGTTATTAGGGCATTTCAAGCGATGTAGCTTCAGAATTCTCGCCAATTGAGTACATTGATTTAACTTGGGGGAAATCCGCCAAATTTCAGAAAATTGAAATCTTCGCATTTAGTACATCGAGGTAACGATGAATAAAACATGTTATAGTTGATAATTTAAAAAATGCGGCTGTATTAAGGGATTCCACTTTTCAAATAAATGCCTGGCGGTCGAACCATTTCCCATTTTGATTGCTGCTAAGTCAATGCTTCGAATGATTCCCTGAAAAAACTCTTGCAAAATGGCGTATGCTGGCACTTTGGCGAGGCTTAGATTTGAAACTGGATTTTACTTGAGACTGGTATATACGTATAATAAGACTGGTTATAGATAAAAATGAATGTTGGTATGTGTGTAGGAGGTTGAAAAACTCCAGCACCGTTTCACCGATCACCATGAAATTTGGTCACCTTCTAACCTCAAGTCTTTTATAATGGAGAAGGTTTTTATGCTATCCGTTTTCCTCTAACTTTTCACTAGGTGGCGCAGCAGAACGTCGAATTCTATTCCGTTTAGCCGTTTGCTATGCGAATATCGTCCAACAAATTTCGATGAAATTTGGTACACGCGAATATTAGAACACGGAGAATATTTTTCACTATCCATTTGCTGTAACTTACCGCTAAATAGCGCTGCAACGCATCAACTTCTATACCGTTCGACTGATCGGCATAAAATTTATTATACTTACACATTTGAGAACGAAGAATATATTCTAACTGCGTTACTTTTGATGTTACTCACTACTAGATGGCACTGCAATGCATTATTATTTTAACTCGCCACTAGATGACGCTGCAGCAGGCCAAATTTTTGACCATTCAAACGGTGGCTATGAAAATCAGTATACATAGATAGCTATTTGAACAATGAGAATATTTTGGCGTTATCCATTTTGCTATAACTTGCCACATGACGGCGCTGTAGCAAATCATTACTTTAATTAACCACTAGATGGCCCTGCAGTGTATCACTTCTTGACTGTGCGAATAATCGCTATGAAAATAGGTATACATAGATATTTGAACACGGGGAAGAGTTTGGCACGATCCATTTTCCTATAACTTGACACTAGATGTCGCGTCAACACATGAACTTCAAGACTATTCAGCCGATCGTCATGAAAATTCGTATACATCGATATCTGAATGCGAAGAATATTTTTGCCGCATCCGTTTTGCTAAAACTCGCCACTAGATTGTGCTACGCCGCATCGCCTTCTGCACCGTAAAAACGATAGCCTTGAAATTCAGTATGCATGATTATTGAACACAATATAACGCGATATCCATTTTGCTATATCTCTTTATTACAATAAATAGTAATCACAACAAATATTAATATCAAAAAGTCCGTTCATTCCCGTGCGAAGAACGGGTACTTCAGCTAGTATACTATATATATATATATTAATTTTTTTCAATCCGCTAAATAACAACAGTTTTCAAACAATTTTTTTTTTCTTTTTTAAGTGTCAAAATGCATCAGTCTCAGTATCAAAGGCGGATCCAGGGGGAGGGCGCAGGGGGCGCGCGCCCTCTCCGAGAAAAGTATATTTACACTAGATAAATGGGGCTTTCACCAATATTGAGTGTTCTTTACTCTAGATAAAATGAGTATTTACGATTTGCGCCCCCTCCGAAAAAGTTTCTGGGTCCGCCCTTGCTCAGTATCTTCAATTTTTACTTCCTTGTTCGAAGTATGAGGAAGTAATGTGATCGCGAAATATTTCGGTGGCCAGATTTTGACGAAAAAACCGATTTTGATTATCTCTAAATTTACTTTTAAGAATTTTTGCAAAGTCTCTTATCATATGCATGTATGCACGTTCATATAAATGCATGTACAACCCATTTCGAGCGATCTCGAGTCGTTTTTGACCAGTTTTTCCCTGACGTCTGTACGTACGTATGTATGTAACTCGCATATCTCAAAAACTATTGGTCGAAAATGTTGAAACTTTGTATTTAGGATTGTTGTAACATCTAGTTCTGCCCCTCCCCTTTTGGTTCCAATCGACTGAATAGTTTACTTTAGTTACAGGGCTGCCCAAAAGATTTTAAATACATAATATACATATGGGCAGACATTCAGTAAAGCGTATTTTAGAGGTATAAGGCTATTTCAAACGACTCAGAAGTGATATATGCTGTTAAGGATTACAAAATGAGTCTCTCCATCGAAAATAGTGTCTTTATCATTTATAGTTCTTCTACAGGAACACCCAAAAGAATTTCCACACACTACGGTAATTGTCAGTTTTAGAGACATTCATCCATTTCAAGCACAATACCGTAGGCATTGGCCCGGCCACGGTCACGTGCCTGTCTCAAAAATTTCGCCAAAAATCGCCAAGCTTCCAGAGTTTTGGTGTACGTGTGTATGTATTTAACTGTCATATCTCAAAAACTATTAGTCGTACACTGTTGTAAAAATTTGAAATAAACGGTCATTGTCTGGCAGCAATGCTGCCACACTATAACCGTTTTCCCATTTCCGGTGTCGGAGAAAACGGTTAATTTTCGTTCACATGTTTTATCTTACGAAACGGTATCTCTCCGTTATATTCAGTCACATAATCAGGTTTTCCTGCTTCGAAAAACAGGATTCTTTCCGTTATTTTCAGGCAGAAAGTTCTCCCCCCCACATTAGAGAAAGGTATTTTTCTTTTTTCCCTAGTATTTTAAGCATTATTTAAAATTATGGAACAAGATTTTGTATCACATTTGAAAGATATTATGCCTTATTTTCTAATAAACGAGATTATTGGACAAAACCGGGTACCTACATACTTCCAAGATATAATTTATTCACCCTAGAATATAGTTTCTATACATTAAAAAATAGTCATTTTTAACCAGCGATCTAATCCCTTCAAATACATTGTAATACATATTCAAATAGAAATTGAAGTACTTTATTCCTGTAGTTATTTTACACGTAAAAAAAGGCTGTCCTAGTCCAACTTTTCCATATATCCTACTAATATTATAAATGGCAATATTTGTATGTATGTTTGCTACTCTTTCACGATGAAACGGTTTGATGGATTTGGATGAAATTAAGACAATTAAAATCCTGTATTAACAAACAGGCTACTTTTTATCGCGCGAAAAGAATCACTGTTGCTATAATATACAAAAAAACCTATATTTTATTAAAAAAATGAAGAATACAATTGAGCTTTTTTTTACAAAGCCGTCGACAGACGGCCCAAGCAAACTTATAAGCAGTTTTTAATAAATTAAATCACCTGAATAAGTTTTTTCTTCTGACGTGGATTTATAAGCGGGTTACGGGTCGAGCACACAAATCCGAAATACATGTTACGAAAACAAAAAAAAAAAAAAAAAAAAAAAGGTTTTGAAACTTTCATTCAGTTCGAATTATGCATTTTTCTGCGCGTCTTTTCCCCCGTCTATTTCTAATGCATTACATCCAGAAAAAGGATGTTAGAAATACCAATTTTAATTTTGTTTAATCACACTCATGAATAATGATACACTTTCCAACTTAATGGAATAAGGAAAGAATATAGGGAAGACGTATGGATATGATACGCTTTTAATATATAGCATTTTAGTGCGCATTTAAAATCTGAATGTGTTTCAGACTTTCTTACATTTTTTTTTTTCCGTTTTTTGATAACGGCCGATATATCTAGAAGCTCTTCAGAATCAGTATAGGACGAAAATAATTTCTACCTTTTTGTAGTTTTTTATCACTAAACCTTCTTATTTTTGTAACCAGGGGCGGCCCGACACGGTAAGCAAGGTAATCATCGCATCGGGGCGCCGGCTTCGAAGGGGCGTCATGTCGAACTCAGGAACTAAGTAGAAAAAAAGGGGGGCGTCTTTTTTACGTTAGCAAGGGGCGGCACTTACCCTAGGGCCGCCCCAGTTTCTAACCATCTTAATTTTAAATTCCATTCAGAATCAGATATTTCAGTGCCAAGAAAGCCGAAACAAAAGATTTATTAAGATGACGAACCAACTGGTCGCCGGAGGCGGCTAGTATATAGATATATTTGCAGGATTATATAGATATATATTCACAACATTAACTGCATTCTTAGTTTTTATACATTCTTATTAAGTTTTTATGCATTCTTAGTTCTTAAAATATAAAATTAACTTTTTGTAGCTGCACTACCAGCTTCAATTTTTTTTTCGGGGGGAAGGGGGGGGGAGCAGGTGTCCATCTAGGTGCTAAAACTCCAGAGTTGTCTTAACAAATTGTATATAAATGTACATATAATGTTTTAAATAGTGCACAGTGAAAAATATGTTTGAATTATTCGTTTTCTTCATTTTTTTTAAATCAGAGCTATAATCTATGATTATCAGCCCGAGAAAATAAATTTTAAATTAAGGCAAATACTTAGCATATATCTTTATACAAAAAATATTTTTTTAATAAATAGAATATAATTTCACTATAGTCTCTTGTTATAAAACGAATTCACAGTACAATCGGAATACAGAAATGCAATCATGGATAAACCAGCTCTGAGATATAATTAAAGCAGCAACCCAATTTATTTACGCATGAAAAGGGTAAAATAGTACTTACAGTTGAAATATTCAAAACTTCATTTGTTTTACAACAGCTACGAGATTTTTATAATCCAGTCGTAAGAAACTATGTCCATTAAAACAAAATCTTTACCGAAAACATCCCCTCCATATTTAGGTTGAATTTATTTCACAACTTTGAATATGAAAAAGATGCATTTGGTATTCGGATATAAAATAAAATTATCACAAACGTTATTACACCGAGAAGTAAGCTTCGTCGTGTCCACTGCATTAACGTAGCACCCACAGCAAAATAAGGACTTAGCATTAAGTAAAGTACTATACAATTATCTGCAGTCCTCTGTTACGTGCGTAATGCGACAATAATTTTGTATGTTTAGGGATCAACTTGAAATGCAGGTAGAATGAGCAACGAACATCCTGCATTCAAAGTTGCTAAAATCTGTAGGTATTATTTTGATTACGAGCGGAGACATTTCATTAGTCCAGGCTTGCAGGTGCCAGAAAGAGAAAGGAAAATGCCCTTTTAGAACGAGACTTCAGAAGATTCACGGATAATTTCCGTTTTTAACCGAACTTCCGTTAAAAAACAGCAAAAATTGCTTTATTCACCAGTAAGGGAGATTCTCCCGTGAAAACCAGGTAGGCATTGTCTGTGAAATTCAGATTTTTTATAACAGTGTAGAATGTTAAAATTTCATATATAAGATTGTTGCAACATCTAGTTGTGCAACTCGATTTTTGTTTCCGGTCTGTTGGAGAGTTTATTTGCAGGACCCCCCAAAAGAATTTCAGTACATTAATGTCTATGGGCATCTTCCATATATTACGTCTGTAGTCAGTCATTGTTTGGTCCATGCACAAAATCTTGCCATTTGCCTTCGACCTTAGTGGGTTTTGCCTTTCGTATTTCGCATAACTCTAAAATTTTTAGCCGTAGAATGTTGAAATTATGCATTTAGAACTATTGTAACATACTGTGCATCTCTTTTTCGAGTGCAATCGACTGGGTAATTTATTTACACGGTCATAAATTATAATCCAAATACTTAAGGTGTATGGATACTTTCAATTCATTGAAAGTCTGCGGTCAGTTACTACTATGGCTATCCCCAAAATCTCTCAAACAATCTCAAGCTTGTCGGCTTTTGGCAAAATATTGCCGTATTAAGTGTCAGAAAGAAATCTTTCAAATTGAACCCCGCTTGGCGATATCGTAAATATTTGGTTAGAAATCGCTAAACCTTAGTATTATTGCTGTATTTTATCTCTTTCAAGCTAAATAAGTTAAGATGAAGTGCCGAAACTATTTTTGATTTAAAAGACGTACAAGGAAGTCATGTGATGTCCAAATCAGATTTTTTTTTTTTTTTACTGTTACTGTTACTATTATAAATAAGTACAGTTTTTTTTCTGTGTTTTCCTTCCACATTTTCTGAAAAATGCATTTAAAAAATTGTAACATCTGGAGTTTTTACACACTCAACTAATAATTTTTAGATCTTCCTTTAAAAATTTCTTCCAAGTAAACTTTTAAGTATTTATGAAAAGGAACAATAAATTGAAACATTCATAGAAAGAGAATAAGAAATATCGTAATTACACAAAAGTCGCATGTATGTTCATGAAATTACTGCACACAGAAAACAACTCTTCATATAAACTTACAGTTTCCTTGGATTATTAAAAATCATTCTTATAAGTTCTTTACGAAATGGCTCACTTCCTTTCTTGAAAATAAAAGAGAAAGATCACAAAATCAGTAAGATATTATAAACTTCTACAGAGAGAACCATGGCTGTAACACATCTGGTACGCATGGATATGTTTGTTATCTTGAAGTATAAATAGTATTATCTAAGATTATGAAGATCAGAATAACGTAGACTTCTCTCTTCAGTGATATGATGCATCATCAAATTAAAATAAAGATTCGTTTTTTTTAAACATTAAAAAGAAAGTTATGCCGATCGTTGTAAAGTCGAGGGGGGCTACGATTCCTTTTTTTGTGCCGATCGTTGCAAAGCTAGAGGGAGGGGGGGGGTCGACTGCGATTCCTCTCCACACATTTTCAGATAAAAATTCCTGTTCAATAATACGCAAAGGGATTTATAGAGGCTCCAATGAAAATGGGGATCTACAGCTTTTTCCAGTCAAGAAATAACTTCATAGCTTAGTAATACTTTTTACATAGCTTATTAATACTTTTACATTTTTTGACGTATTTTTTTATATGTGAACTGAGTTGACTTCTTCAAAAAATCATAAAGGGATTTTAAAGACTTTTATAAGTTAAAATTACTATTATTATTGCGTGTGTGTAAATATTATTAAAATGTGTATTTAATAAAACAAATTTTTTTTGAATTATAAATTAAGCCAACTTGGAGCATTTAATCCCAACAAAGTGAAATTACATACCTCCCAAGGAAGAGGACACTGCAGTATACCCTTCCCAATTAATCTGTGTGTAGTCAGTGAACACAATATTCTGAATCTTAGAATATATTAGACATACTAGGTGCCTCCAGTGTCCAGCTGACCCGCCATCTTAATAAATCTTATTCGGAGAGAATCCTGTTTTCCACTGGCTTCCTAGGCACCGAAATCTCTCAGATTCTGAATGGAATTTAAAATTAAGATAGTTACAAATGGGGGCGGCCCTAGGGTAACTGGCGCCCCCTGCTAACGTAAAAAAGACGCCCCCTTTTATGCTTTACTTCAGGGGCGTAGCCAGGGGGGGGGGATATCGGGATATATCACCCCCCCCGAAATTTTTGGATTAGTGATGAAATTCTGTCTATTTATGCAGATATAAGTTCATATCCCCCCAAAAAAAATTTTCTTGGCTACGGGCCTGCTTTACTTAATTTTTGAGCTCGGCATGACACCCCTTCGAAGCCGGCGCCGCGATGCTATGATTACCTTGCTTATCGTGTCGGGCCGCCCCTGGTTGCAAAAATAAGATAGCTTAGTGATAAAAATCTACAAAAAGGTACAAATGATTTTCATCCTATATTAATACTGAAGAGCTTCTAGATATATCGGCCGTTATCAAAAAACGGAAAGGAAAAAAAAATGTAAGAAAATCTGAAACACTTTCAGATTTTAAATACGCACTAAAGTTCTATATATTAAAAGCGTATCATAAGCTATGCGTCTTCCCTATTTTCTTTCCTTATTCCTTATTCCTTAATATTTTCTTTCCTATTTCCTTATTTCCTTAAGTTGAAAAGTCTGTCATTATTCACGAGTGTGATTAAACAAAATTAAAATTGGTATTACTAACATCATTTTTCTAGATGTAATTCTTCAGAAATACAAGGGGGAAAAGACCGGCAGAAAAATGCATAATTCGAACTGGATGAAAGTTTCATAAACTTATTTTTTGTTTGTTTGTTTTCGTAACATGTATTTCGGATTTGTGTGCTTGACCGGTAGTCCGCTTATAAATCCACGCCAGAAAGAAAAACTTATTCAGGTTGATTTATGTTTCTTTTTTTTGGTTTTTCTTTTTTTTTTTTTTTGCATATTATAGGAACAGCGTTTTTTTCGCGCGATAAGAAGTAGTCTGTTTGTTAATCCAGAACTTTAACTTTCTTCATTCCAAATTTCATTCAAATCCGTCAAACCGTTTCAGCGTGAAAGAGTAATAAACATACATACAAACATTGACATTTATAATATTAGTAGGATTATATATAATAAATATTATAAAGTAGAAATTAAGCTCATTACTAAATACTAAGCAAATGTCTGAGTATTCAGATTTATTTTTATAGATTTTTCATGCACATTTCTCTAAAACGTGTCTGTCTCTCTCTTTTCTAAAAAAAAGTAAAGGTCTTTACTGTCGGCGCCGCCGCCACCGATGTCAGAAGCTTGTTCTGCTATCTCCTCCGAAACCGTGGGGATTTGAGTTTCGACGAAGGTGTCCACGGATTCGGAAAATTCCGGGAACCTGATCAGCTGACTTAAATTTCAAAAATCGAATTATTTTAAAAGATATTAATAAAAAACTGAAAAAAATAGCATAATGGTTGCGAGGTTTGGCAATTTTCGCCGGCATAAAATCATTCATGTATTTGCAAAAAAGCAACTTCAAGTATGTAGAATCGCGTGAAATACAAACATGAAGTAGAAATATACCAATTTTACGCCAAATTAAAAGGTATATGAGATAAATAACTCAAAATATGTTACACAAAGTTGACGATTTTCAAATAGTAGACAACAAGAGTTTAGAAGTAGCAATTATTCGTTTTTTCAAAACAGAATAGACAATTGTAGCTTATTTAAAAAGCGCCATCTTGGCATTAGGTACGATCTGGTAAAATGGTATCTCTTCAAGCAGGGTGAATCTAAACTGCGAGTTCCAAAATGTTAGAACCCAGAATCTTGAAGATGAAAATTAATTAAAACGCAGAATTTTTTAAAGCCGGTTAGGATCAACATGGGTATTTTTACCAGTAGAAATATTTGGCGGCGTTAACTATTCCATTATAGCAGTCAGGGGCTTAGCCAGGGGGATATCCCCCCCCCCGAAATTTTTGGATTAGTGATGAAATGCCGTCTATTTATACACATATAAGTTCATATCCCCCCCCCCGAAAAATTTTCCTGGCTACGCGCCTGATAGCAGTTATAATACAGATTGGATATTTGCCAGCGCGACAAGATGATATATTTCGTGGTGCTAAATACACCAATCTGCAAAGGATTATGTATATGAATCAGTGGCGGCCCGTGATCAAAAATGTTAGTGCAGCCGGAAACATATGTACCCCCCCCCCCCCTAGGAATGGAAAATCTTTGTTACTGAATTCGAAAGCTGGCGGATTAAACCCTCATCCAGGATTTAAAAAAAAAAAAAAAAAAAAAAAAAAAAGAAAGAAAAGAAAAAGAAAGAAATTACATAAAAATGTAAGAGATCCTATTTTACTTCCATAAAATGGACATAAATTTCAACCAGCTGCTTCTATCCTCAAAATTGCATTAATCCGTGTCTGATTCGAAGTTTCCTGAGAATTTTCTTTTGTAATGATAACTTGAGAAGAAAAGAAGCAAAAAAAAAAAAAAGAAAGAAGACTTACTTATTTTTTATAAGTCAAATCAATCCTCTTTTCTTTTAAACTTGCGAATCAGTCAGTGATGTCCTCATAAAAAGGCGTTGTTTTAATTCAGATATCATTAATTTTAAAAGCTCTTTAAAATTCCCCATGTTTAAAGAATTATCTCGCTCGCCATGTCCTCTTAATGCCAGATCTTGCTTATTTAAAAACACTACTGCTTTGATGGGTAATTGCATGAAGCGTCTATTCAGGCTTACCTTCTTGATAAATTCAGCAATATAATGTCGAGAGTTTTCCTTTAATGCGTCAGCAATTTAGCTCCCACTTCTTGTCAACTCCTTAAATTTTAAAGAATTTTTTAAATGCTCCATTGAGCTTTCATGTGTTTTTCGTGCTCGTGTGATGGTGGTTAATCCATCCTATCCAGTACCCTTCCAAACGGTCTTTTTTATCTCAACGATGAAACACGGCCAACAAAACATTTTTTTGTAAATAAAAACTGCCCCATAGCCACGAGAATAGTGCATATCATGAGAAATGGAAGCTACGACCATGCTGAGACGAACCTGCTTTTTTCTTATGAATGGACAATTTTGGTGTCGGTCTATTTTCTTTTAGTGGTTGTCGTTTATTATCTTCTTTCCATGTGTTAAACGGAGTTTCAAGCAAGACGCAAACTGGATAATAACGGGGCTCCATGTTTCAAAACGGTTAACCCTTTCCCTGCCGCACATACTTTTGATGAAAGTTTTTGCAAGATACTATTTTTCTACGTTATATGCTTGCTAAATAACACATAAATGCAAACAAAATTTTTTTTTGTTATTTCTGTGGTAGCAACAAAATGGTTCAAAAACGCACCATCAGCAGGAACCATTATAAAAAAGTGCATACAAGAAAATATGAAAAATCTTGCATAAAATCATTAAATAAATGAATGGCTTCTAGAAGAGTCAAAAAACGTCTATTTCGACCAAAAAAACTAGCTAAAAAAAGAATGAAAATATCCAAGTTCAAACTTCTCTTATTCTATTTTTATACTGCTTCATGCTGCAGTGGCGGCCTGTGGTCAAAACTGTTAGTGCAGCCGGAAGCATATGAGCCCCCTCCCCCTTCCTCCGGACAGAAATGGAAAATCTTTGTTATTGAATTCGAAAGCTGGCGGATTAAGCCCTCACCTTGGGAAAAAAAAAAAAAAAAAAGAAATTACATAAAAAATGTAAGAGATCCTATTTTACTTCCATAAAATGGACATAAATTTCAACCAGCCGCTCTTATCCTCAAAACTACATTAATCCGTGTCTGATTCGAAGTTTCCTTGAATTTTCTTTTGTAACGATAACTTGAGAAGAAAAGAAAAAAAAAAAGAAAACTGACTTATTTTTTTTAAGTCAAATCAATCCTCCTTTCTTTTAAACTTGCGAATCGGTCAGTGATGCCCTCATAAAAAGGCGTTGTTTTAATTCAGATATCCATAATTTTAAAAGCTCTTTAAAATTTCCCATGTTTAAAGAATTTTCTCGTTCGCCACGTCCTCTAAATGCCAGTTCTTGCTTACTTAAAAACAACACTGCTTTGATGGGTAATTGCATGAAGCGTCTATTCAGGCTTACCTTCTTGATAAATTCAGCAATATAAAGTCGAGAGTTTGCAGAACATATATTCTCCTTACCCCCTCCCTCACTTCTCGAGCCAATCAGTAAGTCGATTTCACAAGTGCTGCCGACCTTTGATTTTCTTTCATGAGCTGCGTCTCTGCTGCGTACCCCCATTATAGACTATGCCGGAAGGGCTGCTTACGTAGTCGTTGTCATGGCAACGGTGCTGCTGATTTTCTTTTCAGCACTCTGGGCTGAACCAAGGATTTTCCCAATTTATTTGCGAGAAGATTAAAGTGCTTTTTTTCTGAATGAGCGATCCGGCCACAATACGTTTTTTTTTTTTTTTTTTTTTTTTTTTTTTTTTTTTTTGGGGGGGGGGGATTTTTTTAATTTACCGTAGGAATTCCATAATTCTAATCTGAATTTAGGAAAATTAGTAGAATAAATTATTTTAAAGTATGTGCTGATAATTTCAAGTGCAGCCCGGCTGTACTTGCTGTATCCCACGAGCCGCCACTGTCATGCTGATGGTGTGTTTTCGCACCAATAATTTTAAGCTTTAAAAATACAAGGAAAAATTAAACAACGATCTTACCTGCAGATGCCATTTTGTTCTTAAAGAATAAAATTATTGAATTTTTTTAGCGAAGACGTGTTCATCATATGGCGCTATCTATTTTGAGATCGATGATCTTATTAAAAATTTAAACGTTAAATTGCCTTACATTGAAATTTTTTTTATAATTACAAATAGGTACCAGTTAGTATTAAAAAATATTTTGTAAAATTATAACTCTTCATTTACATGAAACAATTAAGCAAAAACTGTTTGTCCCAATTTAAGGCCTTGAAAAAAAAATAATTTTTAAATGGTGTGAAAACGAACCACCAGCAGGGAATGGGTTAAATCATAGATTCCAATAACACATGGACACAGTAACAAATAAGGCTAAAAACTTTCAACCTTCCCAGACAAACAACAAAAAAAAAAAATGTTTCCGTTAGAATGGGCTAGAACAGCGGTTCTCAACCTTATAACGTAGTGCCCCCCCCCCACAAAGGCTAACTTACAGTGGCGCTCCCCCCTCCTCACATTTTTCAGCATACATTGAGTTTTTTAATCTTTAATAATGAACATTTTAAGCGAAAATGGATATATTTTTGAGTAAAAATAAGAATAAATAAGATGATTTTTTAAAAACATGCATCACTACTTGCTCTATAGTTTTTCTCGCCTCCCCCCCTGCAAACGTTCTGCGGGGCGAGCGCCCCCCTCAGGTTGAGAAACGCTGGTCTAGAACAAATATTCTGTGTATTTATTCTCTCCCCCACTGAGCGTCCGAGCCAATCAGTTCGTCGAATTCACGAGTGCTGCAAAAGACAGAAACCCTTTCTTCGGCTGTGTCTTAGCTAAAACACCCTATGCTATCCTAAGCCGGAGAAACTGCTTACGTACTCGTTACCATGGCAACGGTGCTGCCAATTCCTCAATCAGCGCGAGAGAGGAGAAAGAATCTTTCTCCTCTCTCGGAGGCCTCGGCTGTACCAACGACTTTCGCAGTTGAATTGCGAGAAGATTAAAGGGTTTTTTTTTTTTTTTCTGAATGAGCGATCCGGCCGTTACTACAATACTTTTTTTTTGAGATTTTTTTAAAAATTTACCATAGGAATTCCATAATTCTAATCTGAATTTAAGAAAGTTAGTAGAATACATTATTTTAAAGTATGTGCTAATAATTTCAAGTGCAGCCCGGCCGTACTTGCTGTATCCCACGAGCCGCAACTGATATGAATATATGGATAACGATTTTCCCGGTAACCTTACATGCGTCGTAATTATTGGTTAGGATAGCATGTGTAAATCGCTAAATAACGAAGAGTCGCCATTCGTGGCAAGCTATCCCATCTAATCCATAGTTTTTATCAAAGAAAATAAATGAAGTACTGTTTTCTTAAAACAAATTATTAAGTTTACATACACGTAACTCGCCAAATTATGAAAAATCGCCATAATTGGCTAATACGCAAGGTGTTCCCTTGGACTAATATGGAGTAATGGAGTGGGCACGAGCTAGTTCTCTTATGGTGAGAAAATGAAGTAACTGTAAGCGTAGCCTTAGGGGGCAAGGCTCGATAAATCGTATGAGCTCCAAACAGATCTTTAAAGGCCGCTTCAGATACCCAGAGACCGTCGCTGGCCGCTTGGCCAATTATCACTTGTAAGCAATAAATTTTTCGCACGAGAAGAAAGCGGGAGATACTCCGGACAATAGGTAATTGGGGACCGTGGATAATATTGCGGTTTTCACACTTGTGGTTTTCACCCCATCTATTGTTCGGTAGAGGGTCGCAGCGTCCAAACCCGGTCAAATTTCCCCGTTCAAATACATAGTAGCCGCGACAGTCTCTGGGTATTTGCAAAGGCCTTAACTCCGAGCCACGCCCCCCAAGGCTACGCGTAGGGTTACTTCATTTTTCTCATCATAGAAGAACATAGCGGACGGAGGAAAAACCGGTTACAGTTGTGGCTTCACTTTTCTTCCTTCACCCCCTCATGAGGTGTCCCATAGAGTTCTCTCTATCATGGGCGCCCATAGAAATTTTTTAAGGGGGGGGGGGAACTGCAAAAAAATTTTTCTAGAGGCAGGGCAAATTTCACACTTGTATCACTTTGAGTTCCGATTTCGCTTTGTAATGCATGTTTGTTTACATCATAACACAATATGTTAAATCTCCGGGGGGGGGGCAAGTGCCCTACCTTGCCCACGCTCCTTATTCTAAAAAAAAGTAACGGCCGCTGCCGCCGCTGTCAATAGCTTGTTTGGCTATCTTCTCCTAAACCGTGGGGATTTGTATTTCGAGAAACATGTCCACGGATTCACAAAATTCCGAGGAGCCTGATAAGCTATCTCAAATATCGAAAATCGAATTATTTTAGACGATATTAATAAAACACTGAAAAAATAAAACATAATGGTTGCCAGATTTGGCATAAAATCATTCATTCCTTTGCAACAAAGCAATTCCAAGTATGTATAGAATCGCATGAAATTGACAAATATGAAATAGAATTACACCCATTTTACGCCAAATTAAAAAGTAAATGAAATAAATAACTCAAAGTGTGTTACACAAAGTTGACGATTTTCAAATAGTAAGTTCACTAAGACGACAGGAGTTTAGAATGAGCGATTATTCGTTTTCCCAAAACAGAATAACTAATTGTAACTGATTTTAAAAGCGCCATCTTGCCATTTATGTACGATCTGGCAAAAAGGTATCTTTCCAAGCAGGCTGAATCTAAACCGCGAATTCAAAAAATGTTAGAACCCAATATCTTGAAAATGGAAAAATAAATAAAATGCAGATTATTTTAAAGCCGGTTCGGTCCAGCTGGAGTATTTGGTGCTAGTAGAAATATTTGGTAGCGTTAACTGTGCCATTATAGCAGTTATAGTACACTTTGGATATTTGCCAGCGCGGCGAGATGATATAATTCGTGGTGCTAAATACGCCAATCTGCAAAGGATTATGTAATATATGGATAACGGTTTTCCGGGAACCTTAAATGAGCAGTTATTATAGGTTGTGAGCATGTGTAAATCGCCAAATAATGAAAAGTCGCCATTAGTGGCAAGCTATCTTAGCTGTTCCGTAGTTTTTATCAAAGAAAACGTTCGAAGTATTGTTTTCTTACAGCTAATTATTAACTATACATATACGAAAGTCGCCAAATTATGAAAATTCGCCATAATTGGCTAATACGCAAGGTGTTCCATGAGTTTCACATAATTAAAAATAGCGCGAAGTTTAAAATTTTATGTTCCAAGCAACATGCAAGAACCAAGAAATGTATAGCTTGGTAACACTCAATCTGATTTAACCTCTGTGTTTTGTTTGTTGAAATTATTCTTTTTTTATGAATAAGCCTTATTAGGGGCCGAATGCCTCATATGAAAAGCGAGCGTAGCGAGTCTAGTGGCCTTGGCCCCTAGTTATAAAAATACAGTCGAGACAGATGTTCTGATTTTATTACGCTTTAGCTCCTAATTAGTATAACTTTTGAATGGCAGCATTAAATATAATTGTTTCTGAGGAGTGCAAATAATTTTTAAAGCGATTATACGCGGAGTCCACACTCCAGGTGGAGTATAGCTCAGGATCCGTACAACACGGATTCCTATAACACGGTAAGTATCTACCGTGTTATAGGGGTCTACTGTAGTGTGAAGTTTAAACTTTTATGTACCAACTAGCCGCCTCCGGCGACCAGTTCGTTCGTCATTTCAATAAATCTTGTTCGGAGAGAATCCTGTTCCTCACCGGCTTCCTTGGCACTGAAATCTCCCATATTCTGAATGGAATTTAAAATTAATATCGTTACAAACAGGAGCGGCTCTAGGGTAAGTGGTACCCCCTGCTAATGTAAAAAAGACGTCCCCTTTTATGCTCTACTTAGTTTTTGAGTTCGAAATTACGCCCCTTCGAAGCCGGCGCCCAGATGCGATGCTTACCGTGTCGGGCTGCCCCTGGTTACAAAATTAAAATGGTTAAATGATAAAAACCTACTAAAAGGTACAAATTATTTTCGTTCTATATTAATTCTGAAGAGCTTCTGAATATATTGGCCTTTATCAAAAAACGGAAAGAAAAAAAAAGGGGGGGAAGAAAATCTGAAGCACTTTCAGATTTTAAATACACACTAAAGCGCTATATATTAAAAGTGTTATAATCCTTGGGTCTTCCCTATTATCTTTTCGGTACTTACGTATTATCCCGACGGTCGTTCCCGCCAAACTATTTTTTCGTCAAATCTGCTGGCAAACTGTTGCCAATTATATTCCAAACCATAAGCAATTTCATGTGCCCGGCATTTGTCTTGGCGAAAAAACGCTGGTCTTGGTGGACCGCCGGGATAATACGTAAGTACCATCTTTTCTTATTCCATTAAGTTGGAAAGTATAGCATTATTCATGAGTGTGATTAAACAAAATTAAAATTGATATTTCTAACATCCTTTTTATGGATGTAATACATTAGAAATAGATGGGGAAAAGCTGCACAGAAAAATGCACAATTCGAACTGAAATAAAGTTTCAAAAGCTCATTCAGCTGTACTCATAATCCAAGTAGCAGGAGCAGACGATAAAAATCGCAAGCGCTAGAATCACATCTTCTCAAAATCGCACATGAACCATTTTATTTGTCGCCTAATTAAAAAGTTGCACGTTTTAGTCTCGGAAAATTTCCAAATCCTATTTTCCTTTTGAGTATAAAACATTTCATTCCTGCTCTGACTTCACATGCACACGATATTTTAATTAAAAAATAACCTTACAAATAATCTTAACAAAAAGAAATCGTTATTCTTTTATTTTTCCTTCAAGAGTCTGAATCATTTAATAAACTTGCCAAATATGGCAACCTAGATTTGCTTAATCGTCGCTTTTTCCACTGCGGGGTTACAATTACGAATTGGCAGACAGCTAAAATGAGCCTTTTGCGACACGTTTTTATTGATAACTCCTAAAATAATTCGAATTTCGAAAAAATCGCTTCAAGGTATGTCGGGACCCGTCTGGAGAATTTCCATACAAAATCTGGTAGGTCTACGATCACCCGTCTGCGAGCTACGCGAGACACATACCATGTCAAACATACGAAATTTATCAATAACTTTTTAAAATTATTTATTTCTTATCATTCAGTTTATAATTTGTATAATATATTTTTCATGATTTTGAAAATATATTTATACTTATTATTTCTCAAAACTGGATTCTCGTATAAATTTAATTTCGGTATATCAATCAAGTATCATACAAGTTTCCAAGATTATGCATTCTTTTTAGTTTCATGCTATTTATGAAAATCTTGTGCTCCAAGCTGTCTGCAACAAACTTCCTTGTTCTTTTAATCTACTAAGCACATGATATGCTTAGCATGCTAAAACAATTTTTAAACTACTGACAATTGTTTATGCTCAGTAAGAACTTTTTCTGGACTTGATTTTATTTCTTAAATGTATTTTATTTATGATAATAGCCTATAAGCTTTTCAGAGGTTAAAAAATACTGCAGTAAATTAGTTTTTGAATAATTTCTCATAGAGTCAAATTACAGCAAAAACTATAAAGAATCTAAAATGTCTTTCTAGCTGCACATTTACAAACAGAAAACACGTAAGAGTTATGAATCATTCAGAAAAAAATTTGGCACCTATATGCCTATATGACACGTATATACATACATATATTTCTCTGGGATCAGTTTAGTCACTGACTCCAATAAATTCACTGGTTTTATTTAAAACGAGACATTTCATCATCTAAAAATGCATTGCAAAAAAGTTGCGCGCACAAAAATTATTAACTACATGAAAATATAATATGTTAGTGGGTTCTATAGATTTCGAGTGTGGTATAAGGACATAATGGCTGTCTTACCCAAAAGGACTTATTTGATGATTAAAAGTTTTTTTATTAGTTTGTTTACTTATTTGACTGTAGATTGTGATCAGCTTACTACATATATATATAATGTAAAACTAAAGTGTCTTTTCCAATCCTACTTCTGAGATTAAATCTTCGAAGACCACAGCACTCGACAAAGAATAGCAGCAAATCAAAATCGATTGTAAAAATGCAGACTTCCTTTGTAAGTTTTTTAATGTACACTATAGTAAAAACAGTGTTTAATTTATAAAATTTCAAAAGAAAAAAAATCTCATTGCTAAATCTAGCATTTAGCAAGAATGTGCCATCATTATCATTTTTCTATACTTTCTCCCTTGGTCTTTTAAAAGCAGAATGTTACCCAAAGCAATATTTCCTTTTCTAGGGGCTAATTAAATGCATTTGCTCTTCATGAAAATGTTCATAAAAGCTTTCAATAACAGTTTCTTTACAGTAAATAAGTTAATTATTTCACTTATAGATTGAACACATTTCTTGAAGTTATGTTACACCAACCATTTATTTTGTTTTCTGCCATAAAAATTTTAGAAACCATTTTACAAAAATTCCTTTCATTGTAAAAATACATGCATCAAAAATTTTGGGCAGCAAATATTCAGAAATTTGTTTCTTATTTAAGGAACCTTTTTATTTTAAAAAAAAGTCCCTTTCGTTCTACACTCATGTCCATAAATTAAGGATAATTCAGAACTAAAACAGAAATTGATCTCTAAAATAAAAATTTCACCTGTGGAATGATCACACACATCTTGAAGAAGAATATGCAAATTACAGGAAACCACCAGATGGCGTGGATGGTACGTCACAATGACGAGAGTGTAAGAGAGGGGTATATAAGGAATGGTGGCAAAGAAGTAAAATTGTTCACAAGCGCTGTGAAAGCCTTTCAGTGCAAAAACCGCATAGTTATGGCACAAAGGAGGCATTTGGATGATGTTTTACGTGGCAGAATTATCGGACGACTGGAATGTGGACGTACCCAGCTGGAAGTATCCGAGGCACTTGGAATCGCCCAGAGTGTCATCTCCAGGCTTTGGCAACGATTCCAAGATGATGGTAATGTGAGTAGACGTTACAGCACAGGTCGCCCCCGAGTTACAACGCCAAATGAGGACCGCTATTTGGCAGTTACTGCCAAAAGAAACAGACGGAGTACAGCATCAGACCTGTCTCGTCAGCTCTCTTCAGCTACCGGTACGACAGTTTCAAGGCAGACCGTGTACAGACGCTTAGGGCACATTGGTCTATATTCTCGTAGGCCTGTCAGATGTGTTCCACTTACCGCAACTCACTGTCGCCTGCGATTAACCTGGAGTAGAGAGCATGCATTGTGGACACCGCAACAGTGGTCTTGTGTGATGTTTTCCGACGAGTCCAGGTTTAGTTTGGAGTCTGATTCTCGCCGGACATTCATCTGGAGAGCGCCAGGTACCCGTTACCACCAAGAGAACACCATTGAAAGACACCGTTACGGTGGTGCAGGATGGCTCGTTTGGGGAGGAATTATTCTTGGTTCCAGAACTGACCTGCATGTTCAGAGTGTAACGATGACAGGCCACATCTATCGGGATGTCATTCTGGAACAACATGTACGTTTGTTTCGGGGCGCCATGGGTGCTGAATTTGTGTTTATGGATGACAACGCCCGTCCTCACCGTGCAAACATTGTAGACGAATGCCTTCAATCGGAGGATATCACCCGTATGCATTGGCCAGCATACTCACCGGACTTGAATCCAATAGAGCATGTGTGGGATATGCTTGGCCGACGAATTGCAGCCCGTCAACCCCCTCCCACCTGTCTGCCGGAACTTCGGAGTGCATTGCTTGATGAGTGGTGTAATATTCCTCAAGATCAGATTGATCATTTGATACTCAGCATGCCTAGGCATTGTCAGGCCTGTATTGCATCGTCCGGGAGACATACTCCGTATTAACCATCCTACTAACCGTGTTATACTGTTTTTTGTAAATAGGTTCTTTTTTGAAATTTGGTCAAGGGTGTAAAACTTGCAATTTTTATTAATTATGTCAAACATATAGCATCTTTTTTGCTCTTTACTTTTTGTTTAATAAATAGACTTTACAAATAAGTCAAATTTGTTTTGCTTCTTTCTCTTTCTTTGCCTGAACTTCATTATCCTTAATTTATGGACATGAGTGTAGTTCTTTGAATACATCTCTCGCATAAGTCGACAGTTGACAGTATTTAACTTTTTATCGATATAAAATATGAATAAAAAGTGAATTCAGGTAAGGAGGCTGGCACAAATCTTGAATACCAATGCAGAATTATCGAAAGTATGTTATCAGAAAGCCCATTTTACTTAGTGTAAATGTATACAGTTGAGCCTCGTTAAGATGAAGCTGAAGGATTGCAAAAATCCTTTTATAATAACTTATAAAATTATATATTTAAATAAATTTGATTTATTTATGAATTAAATTTAATTAAAAAAGGTGCTGGCTTTTCACAAGGGAAGAAAGCAAAAGTTTAAGTAAGCAAAAATAAATTAAACATTAATGAAATGAAATTTCCAAAATTTGATATTTTGACATAAGTTATTAAGCAAAGAAATAATAATACATTTAATACTGCTGTAAATTTATGCAGTTTAAGTTTACAAATTTTGTTTCTCATCAAATAACTAAATTGAATAAAAAAATTTAATTCATAAAACATAACCTCTTAAATTTTCTTCCTAAACAAATTGGTTTTTAGCTCTTAAAAGATATTCATAAAATTATAATTTCATCTAAGTTTCATCTAAGTTCAAGAAAATACTTACTTTCTGTACCGATAGATGACGCTAAAATTTCCAAGTTTCAAAACTTATTACTGCGCACGCCCGGCTTTTTCGCGGCCTGCGCCTAGCGAAAGTCGCCAACTGCTGCAAAAGCCCGTAATTGTTTTTCCGTAGAGGGCATAGCTCTTAATAAAACTGCTCTAATTTTTTTATTTGATTTTATGGTAGTACTTATGTTTTATTGCATGTTTAAAGATAATTTTAGTTGCTATTTTCCTTATTTTCAATCATCCTCTATAAAAAAAAAATAAAAAATCCTCATTCTTTTAGTGATGGATAGTCGTTCAGTTGACGTCTCCGCCTCAAATTGTGTCAGAATTTTGTCACTAGATGACGCTAGCCAACAAAACTTTGGCAGATGTTAAAATAAGTATGCCGACTCAGGCTATAAGTAGAGGTTGAACAAATAAACAAAACTACAAAAACAAACACAAACCCGGTATTTCTTCCGATTGCGCCAGTGGCTGACATAAGAGGAATTCTTGAGTAGTAAACTCGTGTCGTGTTTCTGAAAAGTGTGGTTTTGGATTGGACATAGATTTGTCACCGTAGTTTATTCTAGTACGGGAAGTTTCCTTTCTGAAGACACATTTGATTTAAAGTAAGTGCAAAAATGTGAATATAAAGCTGAGTATAATTAATTACCCAACATTGTACGTTTATATACAAATTGGATTGAAATCATGAGTGTCTTTGTCGTGGGCAGTAATGTTGGGCTGTTTCTTTTTTTCTTTTGAAAAAAAAATGGTCGATATGCCTGCTTAATTGTTATGAATGCCTAGTTATCAAGTAATTTAAGTGTGCAAAAATATAATTCCATTTTGTTTTTTATCCTTTTAAAGCTCCTTCCATAATATTACTAAAAAGGCATATTTTGTGGTGTTACGTCTTCCTTTATTTATTTTTTTCGCAAGACAAACTAATTAATTCATAACGTTTTGTTATTATTGTACTATACCTGTACTGGGAGTTTGTACTAGGTATGTGACGAATATTCGTTCGGTATTCGGCTGTTTTGCCGAATATTAAACAGGTATTCGACCGAATATTGCTACATATTCAGCTGAATAATTTTAGAAAAAAGAAATATTTTTAAAATGCATTTACAGATGATATTGCTTAGTTATACTTCAGTATGTCAATTTCATATTATAAAATATTCTAAGTCATATTTTTAATCTGAATGAAACATAATTTAATGTATTTAATAATATTACAGAAATGTAGACTTTACTACTTGGTGGCACTACTTGGCTTAATTTTGTTTTCTTTATGGGGTGGGGGGAATCTATACAGATCCTCGATTACAAGTATAATTTTGAAAAGCTGCTAAGCATGTTTTTCTCAAAGACTGTAAAACCCAAAGTATGTTATGACTATGCATGATTACCAAATTAATCACTTTTACCATAGCATATTTATTAAATTATGAATATCTCAAAATATAATTTTAATTATGCTGCTGTTAGTGTTTATTTAACTTTGCATTGTCTTCATTCGCTTCTTAACACTTCTGATGTGCTTTTGTTATCAGGGATCTGTCCAGACTTTTCTGGACAGATGTAGTGTTGACTCTAGATTAATTTGGCAGGGCGCAGTGCCCGGCGGCCTTTTTGTTATCTTTTTAGCGCCCGGCGGCCCTTTTGTTGTCTTTTTAGCGCCAGGCGGCCCTATTTCTCTTCTTTCTGCGCCCTCCTGCTTTTACATTTTTATTATTATTGGTCAACAACCATCACTTTTTATTTCCTACATACCATTTGAGGCCCATCACGAAAACACGTTAGTTAAAACGGTTACGATTGAGTTCAATAATCCCATCATAAAAATAGGTTCGATTGAAAACGGCCCTTTCACAAAAAACGTCTATGAAATCGGATCTTTGCCACAAATGTAATTTATTAAAATGCTTTTTTCAAATATTCTACTCTTTCAGATCGAAATACTGCTACTGCCTTTTTCTTTGTTTTCATTTGTTCTGTATTCAATTTCCCCAATTTCTGTAGTTATCAATTGATGGATGAGTTAAATTGTTTGATGCAATTTTAAATAATGTCTAATAGTAATAAGGGTAACTTTGAAAGTCTTTACTTAGTACTCATTCAATAATTATTGCAAACAAAAGAATTTAAATAAAATTCTGATTTATATAATTAAATTTTATACATCCTGCATTGCAGAAATTTTATTATTTTTATTACATGCTAAACTCATCTATCCTAATCTACTTACACTGACAGTCATTTTCTGTTTAAAAGTTTGTACCGATATAGGTGAAATATTGTATATGAATGCGATCCAGTAATTGTGGTCCAGTAGTGATAGTGTGATAAAATTGAGGAACAAAAATTAACAGTCCCTTTGCCTTCTCCCCTAGTGCCTAACAAATCATGTCTGGCTAAAAATTTCTGAAACCTTCTTCAATAAATGTACTATTCTTATAAATAATAAACATGTACGTCACATAATTTTGAGAAAAAAAATTAAGCAGAAAATTCAACATTACTTATATTAAAGCTTCTTTTTTTTTAAATCAAAACTTCTAGTTATGTAGATTTAATTCGCATATTTATGTCATGATTTGACCAAAATATTATCAACAAATTATTTTTCCTATTTTGCTTACATTTACTTCTACTGGATATTTTCTCCAAAAGAAGGGTGGAAAAAACTAAGACAAATTGGAAAAAATCTTACTATGCATTGTAAGTCAAAACACATATTACAACTCTACATGTTAAACTTTCGGGGATCAGATCGTTTCAAACCAGTTTCTATATGTTATCTACCTGTACATTCTCGTGGAACCCCAAAGTGCCCTTTTTCAGAACAGGGTGCCCCTTTTGAAATTTCCCCCCCGGCGGCCCTTTATTTCTGGAGTCAACACTAAGATGTCCTGTTTTTGTGGAAAATTTACTCATAATTTTGTGAATCTGAAGTTAGCATTAAATCAGGCTTTTCTAGCCAGGGTCATGTTTTTGTGAAAATAGGGCCCTCTTTATATGAATTTGCAAAAAATATACAATTTTGCAAATTTGAATTTAACAACTATACATGTATACATATATAAAACACCTACAGATTTTTATAAATAAGCACATCAATGTTGTTTTTCATGTGTATAGATTTATATAGCTGCGATTTGCGAGAAATTAATTTTGGTAATAAACACAGATTTATTTGTAAAGGGTTTGCTTTTAAAATGAAAAATGTTGTGAAGGGTCCGTTTTTAAAATGAAAAATACTACAAAGAGTCAATTTTTAAGATTAAATATTTTGTGAAGGCTCTGTTTTTAAGATAAAATATTTTGTGAAGAAACCGTTAAAGTATCCAAATTTCTCGTACACAAACCACTGGTTATAAATTACTAAAAGAATGCCATTGTTGTGAACTGCGTACTATAGCTATAGAAAGTAACACTCTATTAACCCTTTAACGCACAGTAATCCCACTCTGGGAACACCAAACTCTGACGTTTTGACTGTTGCCAGTCACGAAGAATAGATTAGATTTCTATAAAAATAGTTGTAGGTGACAGAGCTACACGAGAATCCTTTACTTTTTAGCACGTCCTTTCCCGTAAAAAAATCGTCAGGATTATTTTTAACAGCACTGACATCTGCTGAAAAATGGAAGAATGCGAGAACAGCTGAGGGATTGCCCAATGCTGAAAAAAGGGTAGCCATTGCCATCGCTCGACTTAACTACCAGCAAGATGGCGGACGATCGAAACGTTCATCGTGTGCCACAGATCTAGAGACCCTTTTTTGACGCAGCTGGCTGTGCGCGGGCACAGCCAGCTGTCGTCAAAAAAGGATGTCTAGATCTGTGGCACGCGATGAACATTTCGATCGTCCGCCATCTTGCTGGTAGTTAAGTCAAGCGATGGCAACGCCTGCCCTTTTTTCAGCATTAGGAAAGGGTTGCGCCTCAAAGGGTTAACTAGAGGTTGAAGTTGCCAAAGAAAGAGTGAACAATAAGCAACTATACAAATTTCCATGTTTTATACTTTTTCCCCCCTTAGGAATTAGGAATATTTCATAAAATATGCCAGTCCTCACTTTATAAAACCTATATTAAACATTAGTCCCAAGGGATCAGAACAGTTTTTTTGCTTTTTCACTGGATTTAATTCAACAAACCTCGTATATTCAAGACAGAAATTTTTCTGTTGAAGACAAATTTCCCTTAAATAATGTGTTTGCTTGATGCAGATTTTATTGTACAGAAAATAAACTGATGGTTGGGAGCAGTGGCGTATGCAGACTTCCTTAAAGGGGGGGGGGTTATAGACATAACTTTGCATTAAAATGTGTAATATTTAAGCTAAAAAGTGAAAATTTATGGACATTTTGTTAAAAATTTTTGACAAGGTGAGTTTTGAACACCCCCCCCCATGCATACGCCACTGGTTGGGAGGAGAACAGCAACTCAAGCTTCTTGGCTACAGTGCAGAAACAGCCTGATGTTCTAGATATGCCGCGAAGGGCGGATGACCGCCCCTCCCGAGAAAAGAGATTAATGTAAAATATCTTATTTTACTTCCATAAAATGGATGTGTATGTGAATCTAACTGCACCCATCCACAAAATTGCATTAATCCATCAGTGAATGGCCGAGGGCAACATGGGCTTAGACTGCACATGCAGCTTAGGAAAGTGTGGCAACCCTTAAATCAAAATGCCGTTGTTGATTTTTTCACTAAGGTCTGATCCCTTGGAACTACTGTTTAACATAGGTTTTATAGTAGTATAAAGTGAGGACTGGCATATTTTACGACATGTTTCTAACGAATGCCTATAGGCAGGGGCCGATTTGTCGAGTTGGGGGCCCTGGGCAAAAACTTCATTGGGGGCCCCCTCTTTCGAAAACTTTTTTCAAAATTTACAAATTTTTAAAGAGCAATTTGGGGGCCCGGGCGCTTGCCCCCAATGCCCTCCCAGAAATCAGGCCCTGCCTATAAGAAAAAATAAGTATAAAACATAAATATGCCATTTTACTATTTTATACTAATGAATGCATAATTTTAATTTATTGTTGTATAGCTAGTATTTTACTGAAATATAATTTCTGAGAATTTTAGGTTTTAAAATGATAGCGGCCTCCCCATGGCACAGTGGTTATGTCACTGAAAATGGTAGTCGGCCGAAGTGTGAAGGCCACGGGTTTGGGTCCCATCGCGTGGCTGTCGATCTAACAGTCTGGAGTTTGGTAGGTTTTCTCCAGATGTAACGGGAATATGCATTAGAACCCCGTAGAAAGTCCTCCTACCAAGACACTCCCATCATTGGCAGATCGCCCTAGAGTAGCATTGCCGTAATCACACACAAACAATAAAATGATAGCAGTAGAAAGACTGCTGTTAGGAAATATAGACAGAAACTGAATTTCATCTCGTCTTTGAGGAACAGCCCAAAGAATTCATCGTGTAGTCCTGAGGTTACAAAAGCCTCACATTAAAGAATACTTCTAATGATCAAGAAAATTAATTACTATTTCTATCCCCCCTCCCCCCCCCCAAAAAAAAAAAAAATCCTAATCACAGAAATCTGATAAGATAACATGGTAGCGATGAGACTTCCCACTTGGATCCGCCATTGTACTATAAAATGCCCTCTAATCGAAATATCATTCTCCTAAACCCGTTTTATTTAATTAAAAGAAATAATAGTAAATTAAACAATTTTTTAGAAAAACGCAGTGCTGAGTATCCAGAGCAACAATGTTTCTGCAAGTTAAACCAAAAATTGGAAATGTTCCGTCAGCTATATTCAGGCTTGGCTTAGTCAAATACATTTTCAAGCCAGACTCAATGGAATTTACTCAATTGTAGGGCTAGAAAAATCTTATCACCTGACATGCCCAGGGCACGTAAAATTTTCATCCGGGCATTTCTTTTTTCCACTTACCCGACTGGGCATATAAAAAAAATTGACTGTAAATTCATAATCGAGAAATTCATAAATTACTTTTAAAAAAATATGTATATATTTTTAAATGCCATCAATTTTTCAAATTCTGGTACGGAAAAAATAAATGTCCATTTCTATTTTTGGGATTTTATCAATGTCCTATTGGCAATCTCAATACCTTAACTGTGTGTAGTGTAAATAGAATACCGAACCCTAACAATAACGAGGAAAGATAAAAACCACACATTCACGTGTGTTCAAGGATTTTCCGGTTTTTCCTTCAGTGCAAACAATATGAATAATGTAAATTTTACTGAGCAATAACTCTTGCATGTATTATTTTAGGTTACATGCCCGACCGGACATGTAAATTTTTAGTGATTTTTTGTGCCCTTGCTCAATTGTCACCCACTAAACAGATCCAGAAAAGTTTCACTGTAGCATTAGCATAACTGGGTTGGTTTTTCGGATATTTCTTAGATGGGCTTTAGCCTAGCTTCATCTCCTATTCTTGCAATAGAAAATCAAATTTTTCTAGGGTGGGCTGAGCCCTCCCTCTTGTCTCCCATATTAGCGTTATGATTTATGCACTCGTATAACGAAGAAGTGGCTCAACACCAACTCATATTACATAGCCTCATATTATCATTATTTTTAGTATCTTTCTGGGCAGGACACTTGACTTGCCCCCCTCCCCCCTACAAAAAATTATATTGATGGCTATGGGCCCTGCCCAGTTACGCCAATACACTGTAGAGACAATAACTATGATATCTGTTCGTGAAAAATAATTATTCAAGTAATTTCTCATCTATTGTAGTGGAATATATAGTTAAGGGTGATCCATTATATGATTTCTTATTCAAGAAAAAATTTGCATGTGAGATGTTTCTTTTTACAATTCTTATCACAAGTTTTACTAAAATACAGTTTCATATTCATACAGTTTCATGTTCTGTGTCTGCTGATAGCATGGTCTGTTTAGAACAGTTTCCTAACAGTAACTGGATAATGAACTAACTGGATAATTTTTAGCTCTTGAACGTATACAAGTTGTATTATATGGTATATCTCTGCTATATCCATATATACAACAAAGCATTTTATAAATGAGATATCTTTCTTTTTTTATAATTTAATTTCTTTACCCAGTTTATTTTGCTTGTTCTTAAGTTTTTCATACATTTTTATTTCAAGATATGTTGTTTCAGAACTTAGTAATAGATATTATATAAGTATAAAGATAATAAACTAACGTTTATACTAAGTAAAAATTTATTTTAAAAGTGGCATAATACTAACATTTTTTAAAATATTCTTTTTAATTAAAAAAGTTTTTTTTTTTCTGAGTTCTGGTTGTGCGTATACTTAAAGCAGTTGTTATATGAAAACTGCTATAAAAGAAAGAAAAAATGTATAGTACCTATAGCATCTGGTGCAAATATTTTAACTTTAATTGGTATCGTTTTAAAAGTACCAATTTTTCTGTTTACAAATTTTCATTCCTAACTTAGTCTTAATTAGCAAAAACATCGAAGAAACTGGTGTTTAAAAGATGAAATAATTAAAACTGTAAAATATTACTCGTAAAAGGTACTTATCAATCAGGGCGCGCGTTTCAGGCAGTTGATGAAGGACGAAAACTTTTCTCCCAAAACGTGTGCCCTGATTGATTATCCTTTTATGTATGTTATTTTACAGTTTTAATTATTTCATTTGTCTTAATTACTTTATATGAATGTTAGTTTAAAAGGGTTGTCTGTTCACTTAGTCCATATCAATTTAGAAAAAAATACTTTTTCTTTTTTAATTTCTTTGTTTATTGCGTATGCATCTTCCATATCAGCAGTGGCGTAGCCGAGGGGGGTTGGGGGGCTCGTGTCGGGTCCCTCCGAAATGAGAGAGACAGATATGGGAAAAGGGATCTTATCGCAATTTCTTTAAATTGATATATACATATATGTCGAAAAGAAAATTTTGGGCCCTCCCCTGAAAAAAAATCCTGGCTACGCCAGCCACTGAATATCAGGCAGAAGTTTAGCATGTCTGAAACTTTTTTGGGGGGAGGGGGGGCACACATCGAATTCAAGCGTAGACAAGGAAAATTTCTCTTATGTTTGAAAGCAAGTGTTAAGAAAAGTGAAACAAAGCTGGGGGAGGGGCCGCTTGTCATCACTTATAATATTTGATTCTCTAGTTCAGAGAAAATACCTCATGGCAATTTTTTAAAATAAAATTTCATGAAATTTAGTTCTTATGTTGGATACTATTATTGTTTATTCAAAAATTAACTGTGCATGAGTTACTTGTGGACTAAGTTTACTAAAAGTGTTTTCTATTTTAGAATAAAAATAGGCAAATAGTCTTCATAATGCTCCTTTATTTTAAAACGAAACATGCTGTCTATTGAACATTGGTGGTACAATCTGCATTTTCCATTATATTGTTCGTTGACATGGGCGCCGGCAGAATATTTCCCGGGGGGAGGCGGCAAAGACTACTTCAACGTATGCTTATCATGTTCGAAAAAGAAAAAAAAAAAGCAAGGGTAAACACTGCATGCAAAAATCCAGGGGAGGGCATTGCCCCTCTTGCCCTATGCTGCCGGCGCCCATGTTCGTTGATGAAATGCCCATAACAATTGTTGAATCACTTCTAAAATGAACAATTTTTATGATAGTATTGTTAGGCAAATAAGATTTTATTTCATTTTTTCTGTTAAAATCAACAATTAGACTTGAATTCTAAAAGTTATTGATTATTATTATTTTTTTTTAAATCGTTAAACCAGAAGAAATGTACGAAATGAATAAATAAGATTAATTAAAGCATATCTTTTCTTTAAAAAACATTTATTTATTTTAGCCTTAAGTGTTGAAAATTTATTTTAAAGTTATACATTTGTCAAAAAATTTGTACGTATAAAAGTCTTTGTTGGCAGTTATTGGCACTCAAACACTGATTATTTGATTCTTTCACATAGATATGAACAACAGATATCCATATGCACCAGATATGAACGCTCCATCTGGTATACCAAGAGGCTATCCATATGGTCCTACTCCAATGCCAACTGCTAATCCAATGTATCCCTTTAATACTCAAGGTCCTGGCCATACTTCAGCATATCCCTCTTCATCTTATCCTTCTGCCAATTCATCTTATCCTTACCAATCTTCTGCTCAACAACTGCCTTCTGCTACATCACCTTATCCCTCAACTGCATCGCCTTATCCTTCAGCTACTTCACCTTATTCTTCAAATACTTCGCCTTATCCTCCAACTACTTCACCTTATTCTTCAAATACTTCGCCTTATCCTTCAGCTACTTCACCTTATTCTTCAAATACTTCGCCTTATCCTTCAGCTACTTCACCTTATTCTTCAAATACTTCACCTTATCCTTCAAATACTTCGCCATATCCTCCAACCACTTCACCCTATCCTTCAACCACTTCACCCTATCCTTCAGCCTCTTCATTTCCTCAGTCAACTGGCGCTTCTCCTTATCCCCAAACAACACCATCACATATTGCCTCAACTTCACCTTACCCTAGTATGCATGCAGGAACATATCCCTCAATGGGTTCTGGAACGAATTATGGCAAATATGGACCTAGTGTGAGTTATGAGAATTTATTTTATCTTTTAAGGCAAAGCATATTCTAAAAATGAATAAATATCCATTATTGTAATTTTTTAAATCATTTAAATGAGATCCAATTATTGTGTGTGGATTTTTATGAATAAAATTAGATTGAAGCTAATTTCTCCAATGGGACAGACTAGCCTTTGTTACACACTTTAGCATTTGTAATTGTATTTCATTTTTGTAGGTTGCTAGAGGATGCTAAATATCTAAAAATTCCCTTTTACTTTTAAATTTTCATTCCTTGGATGGTCCTTTGCTTGTACTTCATATTTTGTAGTTGCATATTTATATTTTTATACGGTTTTAGTTTGATTTTAAAATGCAGTATATCACTTAATTCTCTTATGTCTTTCTCTGAACATGTTGGTTTCTCAATAGAAATAGTTATTTTATGCATATGGCATCTAATTAGGCAGGTATCTCTACAAATAGTTAGAGCTGGAACTTGAATAAAACAGACAGTCATGCACAACTTAATAAATCAAATAAGATTGGACTGAACGTTTGACTACCGTTTGGCATATAGAATTAATATCATGGATGCACACATTTGAGTATTTTTCAGGTTGAGGATTATTTTCAATTATCTTCAAACAATACTTCGAGTCCGACACCAGTGGCTAGAGTGCAGTATCAACAGTGAATCTAAACGATCAACCAGAACCGATTAGTCGATCTTGGGAATGAGGATTTCTCCCCAAAGCCTTGGTTTTCATCCTATTTTTGCCCTTGTTGAAACTTTGTGTAATTTTTTTTAACACTTTTCCATTGTTTTTCTGTGTTTTTAAATTTTTTTAAACATCAAAATTTCTAATCGAGTTATTCTTTATTGAACACCATGTAAGATGATCGAAATCAGTCGATAATGCATTAAAATCGAATTTTGCACTAATGTGTGAGAACACCCCCCCCCCCCCTCCATATTTTAAAAATCATTTTCCATAAATATTATTTTAAGCACATTTTTAAGAGAGAAGGAGTTTTTCAATCAAGTTTCACGTTTCACCCGTAACAGGAAATGGAGTTTTAATTAGGAATAATAAAATAGTAACTATACTATAAAGTTTCACGACTTCATTAACCTGCATGGCCAGGCAGAAATTTAATTGTTGTAAGTTTAATGTAAGTTATTAGGAATTATTTGAATGATATGAAGTATGACAGTGTTTATTGTGTTGATCGGGAAACCTAATTAGCTGTGACATAAATAAAGAACATGGAGACGGAGAACCATTATCTATCTTAACCACACTTCCGGAATGTTTCAGGTTCTCGTTTGTTGAGAAACCAAACGGATGATTTAAGTGAACTGTAAAGTAAAAGTGCTTCCACGGATCAAAACTAAAATTGGTTAAGCAACGTGTGACCTGTTTCCAGTTGTTTCTGAAATTGTCTTTCATTTACGTTAGAATTTCCATGATAACACATTTAACTTTAAACGTGGGAAAATATTCTTGAAGGCTTGTAGATTATGTATACAATTAATAATTATGTGTATAGATTTTTTTAAACAGCTTTTTCAGATAATTATTTAACTGTTTCGTAAGTATACTCGTTTAATAAGTGTTAGAAATTTAATAATTTGCAGTATGCTTAGTTTCCTTCATGATGGTATAGAAATTTAAATAGTCCCAATTTTGAGGTTATTTGTTTTGTTTCTATTCTGAACACGGACGTATATAAGAAGGGTGTTGGGTGTTGGGGTCTGGTCACCCCCTTATTTTAAGCAAAAACGCTAATTTTGGCAGCATATCCGCCTCTTAATCTGTGCCTCAAAATAGTATAAGGTAAAAATATTTTAAAGTTTCATATAAATTTTGAAAAATTTATAGTGATTTAAGAAATTTACTGTAATTTTATAAACTGTATAATGTAATGAGTATAAAGAAACTTTAGTACAGAAACGATAAAAAAATTGTAATACAATTGAAATTTTTTACAAAATGCTTCTAGTGAAATTTACTGTCAATCTAATTTTATAGCAAGAATCCCCCCCCCCTTCCCCCTCCCACACACACATTTAGCTGGTCCCCTCCCATGTGAAAGCTATACCCGTGATTCTGGACAAGAAATTTTGCAAATAATGTTTTTGTACTTTTCCCTCCTCCTTCTCTTTAAATAGGACAGCGGAAATACGATTACAGAGTTAGAAACGAATATCCTTTGTCGGTTTTGCGAAATCGTCTCCTAGAATTTACACTCTGAAAAATAACATTGCTTTTTACGCATAATTTGTTGTGAAAATTGGAATCATTATTAAGATTCAACTTTTGATAATCGGGAAAATTTTAAGAAGCTGGCAAAATATTGCGTTTGTGAAATAAATATACTTTTTAAATTCAAAACTTTTGCTTGGAACTCTGTAAAAAAAAAAAAAAAAAAAAAAAAAAAGTAAGCGTTGGTTTTAAATTATGCATTCCTTTTAAAAAGTTTTTATTATTTATTGATCCAGGTTTTAATTGATTTTGCTTCAACATTTTGTGTAGTTAGCAGCTCAGGTGGTGGCTAACACTCTGTCACACCTTGAACGTAGTTTTGTGTGGTTTGTTCCAGATGTGACGTGAATAAGCGTTAGAAATATGAAAAAAAAAAAAAAAAAAAAAAAACACTCAAAATACTGGTGCTAAATGATAAATAAATAAAAACTTTGTGAAAAAAGCACACATAAAATGTTACTTATCAGTGGCGGCTCGTGGGATACAGCAAATCTCAAAAAAAAAAAAAAAGAAAACTTATTGTAGTAACGGCCGGATCGCTCATTCAGAAAAAACCCCTTTAATCTTCCCGCAATTCAACTGCGAAAGTCGTTGGTACAGCCCTCAGCACTGATTAAGGAATTGGCAGCACCGTTGCCATGGTAACGACTACGTAAGCACTTTCTCCGGCTTTGGATAGCATAGGGTGTTTTAGCTAAGACTCAGCTGAAAAAAGTTTTTCTGACTTTTGCTGCACTACTGAGTTCGACGAACTGATTGGCTCGGACGAGAAGTGAGGGAGAGAATAAAGACACAGAATATTTGTTCAAGAAAAGCGTTTCTCAACCTGTGGGGGGCGCAGGCCCGCAGAACGTTTGCAGGGGGGGGGGGCGAGAAAAACTATAGAGCAAGTTGTGATGCATGTTTTTAAAAAATCATCTTATTTATTCTCATTTTTACTCAAAAATATATCCATTTTCGTTTAAAATGTTCATTATGATCCCATTCGCTTAAAATGTTAAGATTAAAAAACTTAATGTATGCTGAAAAATGTGAGGGGGGGAGCGCCACTGTAAGCTAGCCTTTCTGGGGGGGGGGGGGGGGCACGACGTTAAAAGGTTGAGAACCCCTGTTCTAGCCCATTCTAACGGAAACAATAGGTTTTTTGTTTTGTTTTTTTTTTGTCTGGGAAGGTTGAAAGTTTTTAGTTTCATTTGTTACTGTGTCCATGTGTTATTGGAATCTATGATTTAACCGTTTTGAAACATGGAGCCCCGTTATTATCCAGTTTGTGTCTTGCTTGGAACTCTTTAACACATGGAAAGAAGATGATAAGCAACAACCACCAAAAGAAAATAGACCGACACCAAAATTGTCCATTCATAAGAAAAGGCAGGTTCGTCTCAGCATGCTCGTAGCTTCCATTCATCATGATATGCACTACTTTCGTGGCTATGGGGCAGTTTTTATTTACAAAAAAATGTTTTGTTGGCCGTGTTTAATCGTTGAGATAAAAAAGACCGTTTGGAAGGGTACCGGATAGGATGGATTAACCACCATCACACGAGCACGCAAAACACATGAAAGCTCAATCGAGCATTTAAAAAATTCTTTAAAATTTAAGGAATTGATAAGAAGTGGGAGCTAAATTGCTGACGCATTAAAGGAAAACTCTCGACTTTATATTGCTGAATTTATCAAGAAAATAAGCCGGAATAGACGCTTCATGCAATAACTGGCATTAAGAGGACATGGCGAGCGAGAAAATTCTTTAAACATGGGGAATTTTAAAGATCTTTTAAAATGAATGATATCTGAATTAAAACAACGCCTTTTTATGAGGACATCACTGACTGATTCGCAAATTTAAAAGAAAGGAGGATTGATTTGACTTATAAAAAATAAGTAAGTTTTCTTTTTTTCTTTTCTTCTCAAGTTATCATTACAAAAGTAAATTCTCAGGAAACTTCGAATCAGACACGGATTAATGTAATTTTGAGGATAGGAGCGGCTGGTTGAAATTTATGTCCAAAGTAGGATCTCTTACATTTTTTATGTAATTTTTTTTTTTTTTTTATCCAGGGTGAGGGCTTAATCCGCCAGCTTTCGAATTCGGTAACAAAGATTTTCCATTCCTGTCCGGAGGAAAGTGCTCCCTGTGCTCAATGAGTCGAAACGATTGTAACATCTTATAAGTAACATTTTATGTGTGCTTTTTACACAAAGTTTTTATTTATTTTAAGCGTTAGAACTTCTGAAAAAGTCCTTCGCTCAAGGCACCCTCCTCCGTAGGCAGATACCTCTAGTGTAGGCTTGCCATAACGCAAAGCACTCAAACAGTCTATCCACGGACTTGAAACAATAGGGCGATCATCGATGTATTTTAAAAGAGCTAAATGAAATTTGCCTGTAAGATGGCGCTGTGAATCGTAATCATTAAGTTTATGTTGTGCGCACGCGTGCGCTAGTAGTAGATTACATAAAGATGTGTCGCTAGAGGATGCTTATGTAGCTAATCATTAAAAAGGAGGCGAGCATTTTTCTTAGAGAGGCTGACGCTTTTCGCCCATCTACCGCCAGTCGATGATTGTTCTATAGCTCCTAGTGTGTGAGTATCACACCTTGGAGCCCCAACATTGGCGAGTGCATAAGCCAATGAATATGGTAGAAGGTTGAAGTATGAAGGTCCCGCTTTCGGACCTACCGCGCGGCTGTCGATCTAACGTTCTGTAATTTTAGTCGGTTTTCTCCTGATGTAACGCGAAAACGCTTTAGAACACCTTAAAAAGTCCTCCAAAGGCACCCCAGCCATAGGCAGATGCCCCGCGTGTAGGCTTACTATACACAAAACAAACTATCACATCTGAGGTTCGAGCTCGATTCCCGCCTTGGGCTTGGTTCTTGTCAACTCGTCCGTCCCTTCATAGGGCCGCTTACTGGGTTGCTCTTCAGTAAATACCGGGTGTCCAGAAAAGGACTCCCTGATTTCAAAATTAAATATCTCGAAAACAAAGATCGATAGAGAAATGCAGTAAACGGTATGTTTATTGTGAAATCTGTAAGAGTTTTATACAGCAGTTTGAAATAATAGTTACAAAAGCTGCTAACAGATGGCGCTGTAATCGTCATACGTAATGCCTAGTATAAATAGGGATCCGAAGCCCAGGGCGATCAGTTCCACTATTGAAGCGTGAAAGGAGGTTAGCGTACCGAAGGAAGAGATTAAAACCATGTACTCCATTGAACAACGCGTTTTTCTGGTGCTAGAGTACCACAGGTTAAAAGAGATACGGCAGGCACAGTTAAAAGCACGATTTAATGTTCCAAAAGAACCCGATGCGAAAACCATTCGTACGCTCTTCGCCAAATTTCAACGAACAGGCAGCGTAACTGATGATCTAGTGGGGAATGTTGGCCGCAAACAAACTGCAGTTACGCCTGCAAATGTCGCCACAGTTTCTGGAATTATTCAGCAAAATTCAATGTCATCCGTCCGTAGAATTGCACTGAGACTGGTTTGAAGCGTACCAGCACGCATAAAATAGAGAAAAAGCCTACACAGAGCCTAAAGAGCTGTACAGCGAACAGCGCCATCTGTTAGCAGCTTTTGTAGCTATTATTTCAAACTTGTATAAAATTTTTACAGCTTTCACAATAAACATACTGTTTACTGCATTCCTCTATCGATCTTTGTTTTCGAGATATTTAATTTTGAAATCAGGGAGTCCTTTTCTGGACACCCGGTAGCTAATGCCTGATGCTGCAAGTGCAAATGGGGAGAAAAATATTTTGTAATTAATTATCGTTCCCATTGGAACAAAAAATATGTTAATGACCTCCTTAGTCGTGGAGTTAATTTTATTATTTGTTACTGCTTGTTCATACTCGCTAGAATTTATTGGATATTCGTTCTTCGAACAGTAATGAGACTTAAAATTTTATTTATGTATTTTATACTAGAAGACTTCACTACAAATTTTTCAGAGTGAATGCGTAAAACTTTCTTTTATGAAAGTCTCTTATAAAAACAGCTGCGTTACTTGAAGAAAAATAAAATCCGGCTGCAGGTGGATTTTCAGATTTTTTAAATAGCTGAATCTTTCCTGTATTTTTCTGACTTAATCGATGCAAAAATTCCAAATCGATTGGTATAACAGTGTTGAAGACTTTTTACAGTTGAAAATTACGAAAAATTGTTCAAAATTGGTTATTGATAGATTTTCAGATTTTGAAAGAAGTTAAATTTTTTTTATGCTTGCACAAATATATTTAAAAAATATATTTCTATATCTTTTTACATCACTGTGCATTTCAGGCGTATCAGTTTGTTGCTACTATAACTTTGTTTATGACACTTACACGTTAAATCAAACTTATTTTCTACTTTATGGCCGTAGATTATGATTATTATTTCTTAGTAGTATCATTTCATTTAAATTTCCAATTTTGTTCCTTAAATAAGATTTTACTGAAATAATAAAATTTTACTATGTATGTATCAATCAGATGAATGTGTCTAGCGCTACTTTCACGAATTAGTATATTATGACCTTCAAGTATACCTTTTGTTTGGTTACACGTCAGAAGTTCATTAGATGTGTGACCTACATTACATGATGAAATTTTCATGAACGTTGTGTTGCTTCTTTTTCACGGAATATGATCGTTGCCTGTATCCTTTTGTACTCTTTTTCTTTTTTCCCGCTTGTTTTGTTATTTGTTCTGGTAGCGCGAGTATTCTGCTTAAAATGAAAATTGAGAAATACATTACGTCCTAAAAGTTTCTGGAAAACTTTTCGACACTTTTCCCCAAAAAGGTTGATGAGGGCTAATGATTTAGGTTTGTCTGTCTGTCCGTGCTCTAACTGCCAAATGGGGAGAAAAATATTTTGTTATTAATTATCGTTCCGATTGCAACAAAAATATGTTAATGACCTTAGTCGTGGAGTTAGTTTTATTATTTGTTACTACTTGTTCATTCTCGCTACAATGCATAGATTTTTACAAAATTTATATGTGTTATTCCTATGTGTTACCATATATGGTGTATGTATAGTTTTTTTTTTTTTTTTTTTTTTTTTTTTTTACTGGAGCATCCAAAAGAATTCCATTGCATTACGCTGTATGGGCAGTCATTCTTTTAGAGATATTTGGACATTTCAAACAAAAAAAATTTGATGTATGTGCAGAATAAAGTTCGCTTTCGGAAATAGTGTCTGTAACATTTATAGTTCTACAGGAGCACTGAAAAGAATTCCAGTATATTACGGTCTTAGCGACATTCATTCATTTCAAGCACAACACCGCAGACATCTATAACAGCTAACTCTTCTTCTTCTTCTTCTTCTTTTTTTTTTTTTTTTTTTTTTGTTTGTTTTGTGAAATAACACTTTAAGTTCTTTTGCAGGGTCTCGGAAAATTACATTAGTAGTAATATACAGCTTTTGGAGGATATCTCCAAAATGTCGCCAAATTTGGCCGCAAATGATTGTTTTGTTGGAAACTATTTTATAACCGATTCGTTTAGCATGATTTATCCTTCCCGTTTTATTTATTTTTTTTTTCCTTACTCTTTTGAACTCTTTTAATTTCCTGTTTAAGCACCAGACGACTCTTCAATTAGATGATAGCAAATATTAATTTTCTTTCAAGTAGTTAAAATTTTTAATCTAATAAAAAAATGCCACGTGGTGTTAAAAAATATTGATTAAAAAAACTACTAACCAATTATACATGCTTTGAATTACAACTACTATGGATTTACCAAATGTTTTTGTAAGTTCTGTTTTTTTTTTTTTTTTTTTTTTTTTCGTTTTCTTTTGTAAGTCAAATGCTTGTAAAACTTTCAAACACAGCAGTGTTATTTGGGCTAAATTTGTTGATATATCGTCTTCAAATTTGGCGAGTTTTAGGGATGACCTTACTTAAAAGATGTATATCATTAATCTAATTTTGAGAGACTCTGTAAAAGAACTTTAAGTGTTACTTGCATTCTTTAAATGAAGATTTAGCAGTTATGAAAGTTTATGCGCTTATTGTTTTGTAGTTGAAATGGATGAATGTGTCTCTGAATTGCCGTAGACTGTAATGTACTGTAACTTTTTTTGTGTGTGCCAGTAGAAGAACTACAAATGTTACATTCCCTATTTTCGATGAAGAGCAATATTTTGTAATCCTGCATAACATATATCAATTTCGTTTTATTTGAAATAGTCGAATATCAGCTAAAATACTCTTTAAACAGTTAACGCCCATAGAACGTCATGTATTAGAATTCTTTTGGGTGTTCTTGCAAAAGAACTATAAATGCTACATACACTATTTTCAGTAGGGAACATGGTACAGTGCTAGGAATAACATGGATAAATTTTGTAGTAATCGATACATATTTACGGCAGTTAGAAGAGCACGGATAGACCTGCAGACAGACAAACTGAAATCGTACACTTTTAAGGTTTGTTTAAAAGGCGCGTAGTTTTAAAAATCAGCCGGGGTTCTCTATCAGCAAAAATCTATCGGTTTAACTTAAAAATCTGCCGCGAATACTCCGCGAAAAAAAAATATTTTGTTGCCTCAGCCCCGATCGTAATTCCATGCTCGATCTCAAATTTACACAAAGTGCTCCACCAGAGTTGAAAGTGAGAAACTCTGCTATCAGCTGTACTGCTTCCATGATCCTAGTAAGACGTCTGCTCTTTATTTGAATACTATGTGACGGGAAACGATGTCTTTTTTGAGGTTTTATCTTTTAAGTATGTGCAGGCAGCTCATAATTCCCTGAACTTGCCTTACTGTTTGAGGCCTTTTTTATCTTTACTCTCTTAGACGGTGTAAAGGTAAGTATGCCGCATGTTTTTTACTCCTACATCTTCCACTTTCTATACATCGATTTGAAATCCTCCAGTTGTAATTTAGTGGAAATATCCTTTTTGTGTGTGTGTGTGTGCATGTTTTAATGCTTTACGAGTTTTAATTTCAGATTTCTTTTAAAATCTGCCGTTCCAATAAATTAAAAATTTGCATAGCTTCCAACCCTTAATTAATATATACAGGTTGTTCCAAAAATGTAGGAACGCGCTTTAATTCCAGTGTTTACCCCTTAGAGATAAGTGAGGAATATAAATTAAAAAAAAAAAATTCAGAATAAGGGAGGGAAAAAAGACACCCTTAAGAAAATATTTCTCTCGTTAGTTTTCAAATAGTCACACTTTTTAAATTTGTGTACAGTCCCCGTACGAAAAAAAATCCCTATTAGATGGTCAAGGGCTATATATGAATTTGAATGTAAATGTTTACTGTTCGAGTCCAAAAAATTATTATTATTATTATTTCTGTACATTCCCTGAAACGCTATCATCCAACGTGAATTTTCCCCCCTTCGAGAACTGTTAAAAAGTGGTCAAAGTCAGCACGTATTTATCTTCATATCCCTGACACTTTTTATGGTATAATTCTGAAATGTTGTGCGCTCATGTCCCGTACACTCATCACCGAGTGTATAAGAGACATTTTATAAATTTGGAAATTTTTTTTTCGGGGATCGTATACTAATTTTAAAAGTGTCACTTTTTGAATTAACGTCAGAATTTTTTCTTTAATCAAGATAAGGTAGGTTTTTCCTTCCTTATTTTGAATATTTTTTCAATTTCATTGCGTACTCATTTCTAATAGATCACGTATAATTAACCAGCTTTTGAAAACAGCAATTTTTAGCCTAGAGCCGCAAAATTTCTGTGTTTGACGTGCCAGGTGGTTACTATTTTGAAAGAAAATATTTAAAAAAATACTTTTTACGAAATGTGGTTAATTATATATTCCTTAAAGTCTGGCCTCTATGAATTTATAATTGTGAAATTAAGTCTTTAAGAATTGGAATGTTCTACGTATATTTCCAAATCTGAAATTCTGATAAAAAATTGACGTAAGTGTTCTATGTCGGAAGAAATTAAGAGAGAGATAAGTTATTTATGTATATTATTTATCTAAATAGAACGTTCAACGTAAGAATAAGGAGTAAGTATGTCAGGATAATAAGTTTGACGTCATTCACTCGGACATTTTGACGTCATGCCCTAGAACAAGCTGGTTGAATTTTAGGGTATTTTTAGATGGATACAAAAGGCTCCGATCACGGACGTATATACGGATGGGTTTAGGGGGTCTGGACACTACCCTCATATCCTCACCACCTCAGTCTATACTCAAATGCTAATTATACATGGATATTCATCTTTTGAATCCATCGCTCAAAATAGTATGCGTTAGAAGAAGATTTAAACTTTATATAAAATTTGAAAACTATTAATTTTTTTTAAAATTATATTAATTTTGTGAATTCAATAATTCATTGCTTAACAAATACAATTTATGGAGTTTAAAAAAATTAGTGCTATTGAAAAATTTCGCCAGATATTTATAGTAAAATTTACTGTCGATCAAATTTTATAGTAAGAATGAACCCCCATCCCCCATAGCTGGACCCCTCCCATAAAAAAGCTATAGCTACGCCCATGGCCCCGACCATGGGCTAATAAATTAGATGCCGAGTGCGGTAAGTCGCTGAAGTGTGAATGCCCATGGTTCTGGCCTATCGCGCAGCTGTCGATCTAAGTGTCTGGAGTTTGGGCGGTTTTCTCCAGATATAACATGAATACGCGTTACAGCCTCTGAAAAATTATTAATTGCGTTAAAAAGTTATAACGGAATATCTACTGTATAATTAGTAATTTTGTCTTAAAATTATTGATATTTAAAGATGCTACTGTATATTTGCTTATAATTATGTTATCAAAGAGTAAAATTAAGTAACTACTTCACTATTAAAAATATTTTTTAACCTCAAGCGAAATTTTGTAAAGTATGTTTAATTAAAAGTTTTTATCATTACGTATATCCAAATCATTTTTTTTTTCAGGGCCAAACTACATATATACCGTTATGAATTTAAAAATGGTCATTTATTGTTTTTTTAATTCTTTAGTTATAATTTATACTATAAGAACAACAGTAGATTCTAGAAAAGAAAAAATCAAATAAAGTTTTCATTTTATTGATTTAAACCGTAAATGCCTTGAGTTTCAAATTTGATACCGGACTTTCACTTCCGGAGTAGAGTGAAAGCCATATTTCTTGTAAATAATGTCACTTTCAGATGTAAAATATAATTTTTAACAATGAATGATTCATGTCTTGTATAATAAAAAGTTCACGCAATTTTTTTTTTTTTTCAAACTGCTTGTTTTTCGAAAAATTAATTAGTTATTCACTAAACTGATGTAGGAAATTTAACTTACACTAGTGAATCTGCAGCGAAGTTGTTTAAAATTCAGGCATTTAGGGTTAAGAAATAAAAACTAATAAAAGAAAGAAATGATGTTGTATGCACAGTATTTTTTTTTCCAAAAACAATAATCAGAGTTTTATTGAATATTGTAAAAAGCATTTCTCATAACATTAATTTTCAGACTGAAAAAAAAAAAAGTGCTTTAAAGAATATATTTTGAAAGCCCATTGTCTCCGTAAGACATTGAGAAATAATATCTTTCAAAATGTTTTCCGAGTAATCAAGCGTATTGCGCGCGATTTTCTTGCCATGCTCAATAGTTTAAGCTCTTGCAATAAATCTTGATCACCTTCAAATCATCTTCCTCGGTAAAATATTTGTCTTCTTATTAAAACGTGTTGCAATTCGCAGCACTAAAAACACTCTCTTCGTTGTATGTTTACTCATAAGTATTTGTCAATGCTAATTTTTCATAATTTGTCTCATAAAGTTTCACCAAACTGCAAGGTGCCCTAGAATTGTTTCACCCTTTATAAAATTAAAAAAAAAAATCTAAACACAGTAGCATTAAAATGCAATTGCTGACTAATTGCGTATATAACAATTTAATAGCTTTCAACATGAGAACCTGTGGTGGCCCGTACAACATCTTAACGAAATTGGTTGGTTGACTGCGAGCTTGAGACCTAAGTTTTGTGCTAGTGGGCTGCAGCCAAGGCCGTAGCCAGAAAAAAATTCCGGGGGGGGGGCAGAGCCGTACCCAGAAAAAAAAAATCCTGGGTGGGTGTGACCAAACGGTGAAAAAAGGCCGAATTTTTCACAAAAAGACTATCAATATTATTTTGTTAACAAAATTTTTAATTTCGGGGGGGGGGGGCGAGCCCCCTGTTCTACCTCCCTGGGTACGACCTTGTGAGGGATATGTCGCTTTAAATTTTTTTTTCGCCAATAATTGATCTCCAGAGTCAACGCAAGTAAAAAAAAAAAAAAAAAAAAAACTACAAATGCATTGACTAAAATTTCGATGGGGGGGGGGGGGGAATGTCCTTGAAAGTGCGGCAAATGCTATAGATTTACCAAAATTTTTCTCAAATACTGGGTGGCAGCACCCAGGCGTGACCTTCTCAAACAAGGCCTGCAGACTCAAATATTGAGTCATCCTATGTAGGCCGAATTTAGACGTAAAATTAAAACTTGTATAGCAATATTATTGTACCCAGAATTTTAATTTTATTTTACAAATTTTCATTTTATACCTAAATCGGCCTACTTAGGATGATGTATTCCTTAAGCCAGCAGGCCTTTAAGTCACGACCAAGGTCGCAAACATCTAGGAGGGGTAGGATACACCTAGACACCAGAATCACATAGGAACGCGGTGTCGCAGACGTCGTCTTAATACGTCGTAATAATCTGCTTAGAAATGTTGAAGTAATACTCAACATTCCGACTAAAGTTTGGAAAAGACAATCTCTTACCAAAAGTTTTTCACTAATATTTACAATTTAGATTTCTAAAAATATTTTTAAGCGATGCAATAATTCGAGCATAATTCCATTGTTTAGGAAGCGTATTTAGGAAATTTGACTGATGCTACATTGCTTTTTAAAAAATTGTCACATTTTTATTTTGAGTGAAAGTATTGTTTCCGATGTTGTCAATTTTAAGAAATCAAAATTTGAAAGAAAAGTTTTTAATAAATATTATATTATTTTATTTCCAGAATTAATTAATTAACCCTAGAGTTAGTTAACTCATAGTAGAGCGTCGATAATACGGACGTCAAAAATCAGGACTGTCCATAATCCGGATTGAATTACGGTGGAAAAAAAAGTTGAATAGATAAGGATCATACATATGCATTTTGTAAATACATATATATGCACACATTATACATTACATATGTATATAGTATATATTCTTTCAATGCATTATAAGTTAATATTAATGGTTTTATTTATATGCTATAATTATTTAACCACTAAAGTGATTTATTAACGGTTTTAGCAGGTTTTCTTTTTGCTATGAACTTCAAACGACGTTTTTTTCTTTGGGGGGGGGGGGGTTCTTTCCGAAAATCCGGATATTTTGATAAACCAGACTGGATTTGGTCACAATTAATCCAGATTATCAACGTTCTACTATATTTGAGTTTTCTCGTCATGTATTTGCTGTATATACTTTTACTACTTGATTGCATGATATCTAAATAATATGATTTTTCACATCAAAAGTTGGCATATTTTTACAGATGTTTATGAATTATATGTATCCATGGGCGCCGGCAGCATGGGCAAGGGGGGGCAATGCCCCCCCTGGATTTTTGTATGCAGTTTTTTCCCTATTTTTTTTTTTGTTCTTTCCAACATGGTAACCGTACGTTAAAGTAGTCTTCCCCCCCCTGCGGAATATTCTGCCGGCGCCCATGTATGTATCGTACGACAATATGAAAATGATCGTGGAATCGTGGTTTTTCTTTTTAAATCGGTCTCATTACGCCCCTAATGCTGACCAAATTATACGTCCCATGACCTTTATTCAAGAGCAAAAACCGCAACCAAAATAGATGTTACTACAACATAAACAATTCTTTTTGTTATATTGCTTCAGCGTCGTATGTTTTTAGTAATAGATGACTCACAGCTTTCCTTTTTCACTCTAGGCGTTTGTATTACGTTGCTGTGCGTAAACGACAATTCTATGAGAGTGAAAAGAATATAAATTTCCTTTTGCCTAAGATAAAATATTTCGAGAAAAATAAATAAATAAAATAAAAGAGCCGGTTTGGGTTAGTATGTCAAAAATAGCGCAAGCGCAGTCCAGTTCTTCCCCGAAGAGCGAACTGATTTTGATGAAATCCGTGTAGTAGTTGTTATAGGGAAAAAGTGTGTGTCTTAGGGATTTTATTTTTCACTCCTCAGTTGCTTTTCGCCGTTTAGTTTTGTTTTGCTCTTGCTGTCTGCGTTGATCCCGGCAGGTCTGCTGAATTTCAGGAGTCATCCATTGCTTGTGAGTAGTAGTTCTTAATTAAAGTGCACATCAAAACATGATGCAATTAATGAAATATAAGTACGTAAGTGATTCGCTGGAATTTTTTGTTCGATTATTTTCGGTGCCATATGTGGGTCGTGAGAAAGCAAGATAGTTGGGTCAAAAGCGTCTCTATGTTAATTACATTCCAGTTGATTGAATTTTATGAGTCAGTAAATGCGACGGGATGCATTGCACTTGGGCTTTTGGCATAGCCCACTCATAGCTTTGGGCTTTGGCATAGCTTTTGGCTACATATAGATTCGTCCACTCCGAAAGCGACTTCATATTTTTTTAGTCAATTAGCGATGAACTCCATCTGGGCAGAGCTCATCTGTCATGCGGGCCACGTTGTTTATTTATTTCCCAGTCTCGTATCAAATGTGGGTTAAAGCATTAACGAATTTCTATACAATATAACGAAAACGAATATAAATTCCCAATATAGAAATACGGCAGTGTTATATTACCGGCAGACCAAACGGGGCAACAGCCCAGAACCCACAGGTTTTAGGGTCTCAATAATCTTATATTTTACACTTTTATAATAATTTTATAGTAAAGTAACTAAGGTGAAAAAAAATCTCAAAAGTTTTATAGTAATATTTTTTAATTATAAAGTATGAACAATGTAAAAACAATTCAAATTTATATTTGTTTAAATTAATTTAAACTTCTTTTCGATTCATTGTTTTGTCAAGCTTAAAAAAATCTCTTTCATAGAATCTTAGTATACTAATTTGATGTAATAATCCTAGTCCATAATCCAGTTCGTGTATTTTTGCCCATGACCAAAGACGCTCGTATTAGTGTACTTTTAGCGACAGGAACAGGGCCTTATCGCATAGGCAATTCGGGGATTTGCCCGAGGCCCCCAAATTGTGTATAAAAAATTCGCCTACTAATGAGTATTTTTGTAAAACATTTATTCAGAGATTTAGGTCGATTTTTAAATTAGTTTAGAGATTTAAAATTCGACCAAAGTTATCTCATTGTTTAATAAAGTACTGCTGCTTTTTCTTATTTTTTTATCATTCACGATTCCTATTTATGAAAATTGACAAATTATTTGAGAACATTTTACTGTATTCCGATTTCATGATTTATCTGGTATACAATATCCGAGTTATTTTATTATGCTGAGCATCGATTTCATTGTTGTGAAAATTTTATAAACTTAGTTTCTGATGACTGAAGCTCATATACAACAGCAATGTGTCTTGATAGATACTTGTGCTGTAAATAAAAGTCATAATCACATTTTAATATATGTAACATGTCCATTCTTGAAATCTTGGAGCATTTTTTGTGTAATCGGATCAGCCGGTTATTTGGACAAGACTGATCCTATACCAATGTAGTTCAATTAACTGGAATCGACTGGAAATATTTTGGGAAAATTTTGTTAATTTATCGCTGCATTTTATACAGGCAGATACACGAAATGCCTCAATACCCGGGGCCCCATACTATCATGATCAGGGTCTGAACAGGAAGGATGTGAAGGGGTCTTCTCCTCAGAGCCCGACTAAGATTTTGGGGGGCCCAAGGGCGGATTAAAGGCGGGCGGAGGGGGCGACCGCCCCACCCCCCCGAGACAAAAGAAATTAATGTAAAAGATCCTATTTTACTTCCGTAAAATGGACATATATGTCAATATTCTAACTTACCGCCCCCACCGACAGGCAAACCGCCCCCCCCCCCGACAAACTTGCATTAATCCGCCACTGGGGGGCCCTAGGTCTAGCAATTTTTGATGGCCCTTATACAGTCATACCTTCTTAGTCATACCACTTATAGTCAAAGGGTACAAGTAGTAGCGTACATAAGGGGAGGGGCAGGGGACTTAAGCTTCAAACTCTCTCTTGCCCAAAAAAATTTAACGATCACAATTTTTTAATTTTTAATGTAACGTTTCAAAATCAACTGACGTCACATCGATGAATATCCCATGGTGGAAGACTTAGGATCTTAACGGGACGTTTGTTTTACCCTTGAATACAGTGTAAACAAACTCTTTTGCTCAGTGGTATGTGTTGTCAAAGTGCATTTCTATATCTATTTTCAGTGCTAATAAAAATTTAAAATAATGCAATTTTTTTAAGACTAGAACATAAACTATTTTATTTATTTTAGGCTCCCTAAAATTTGGGGGTCCTAGGCCGCAGCTTAGTTGACATGTGCGGTAATCAGGGCCTGCTTCTCCTAGATACACTTATGGATATTATTATGCCTATTTCTTCTCACTCACTCGTAGAACGTTCATGTTTATAAACTAGAACGTGCGTGTTTATAAACTATCTTGAAACTAGATAGGGAATGCAATCCCGCACTGTTGTTAGTTTCCCGGAATTTCGGAACGGAGACTCATTGATCCCGTCCGCGATTGGCATTTCATTCAGCTACCAATTCATTTCAGCAGAGAAAAATAGGAAAAAGTAAGATTTTAAGCACTGTGAAGTTTAACTTTATTAATAATAATTAATGTCATTTGATAATTAATACAATAACTTACAGAAATATGAAAATTATAGTTATGATATTCAGAATAATATACTTAGTTCTTACGTTGCTAAAAAAGAATGTAAAAAAGGCGATGATGTAAAGTGTCACGCGTCTTCTAATTTTAGTAAAATAGTTAAAAGCGTGGATTATAAAAATTAAAGCCCAAAATGAAAACTTTTTTATAATTGATTCGTGATTGTTCGTTCAAAGATAAATTAGTGTGAATATTTCTGTTCCCATTGGTGATTGGAATGTTAGCGGAAAATTTAGATTTCAATATATGATTCAGACTCCCATTAGAATTAGAAAACTTAAAACTTTAAATTAAAATTTGTAGTTAAATTGTAATAAAAAATAATTTATTTCTCAATCCCGCGGGTTCCCGTTCCCTAAACCTAGATTTCTCCTCCATTTTTAAACGCTTATTTATTTATTTTTAAAAGTTTAAGTGGTTTAATTTTCAGAAATTGAATGTGTAGACATACTTGAACAAATTCTAGCTCACTGTCTTACCACAGGCTACGGTGAAAAAGACATTTTATCTTGTTTGGACTATTTAAATCTGAAAGAAGCGTAAGTTCTTAAAATTCAAACGACGATTGACGAAAACCACGTTTTCCTTCGCAAGGGGGAAAACTCCTGTAGTGTCTGGAAATAGGGAATTTAACCTTCATGGCGATAAGGAAAAAATCTATTTCCGCTCGAAATGTCAGGAACACTATCGCATCTTTTCTGTTTGTTTCTCTGATGAAGAATTTGTTCTGCTATTGCACTGCACATAGCACATCTGTTTCAATTGTCTTGTCATACAGGAAATAGAGTTATCCAGCTGTGCAAGTACGTTTGTAATTGGAAAAAAAATAAAATAGAAAATAAAAGTTTAAAAAGCATATTTATGTAAAATGATACTGCAGTAAAATGATCTCGCTCCAAAAACATACATTTGGCGCGTCAGTGAAGGGAAAAAATGCAAACTGTTTATGTGAATCACCTAATAATTAGGATCGAAAATTTCTCCCTTGGTCTTTTGCAGATCTAGAGGCAGGGACGTGCCAACGTCTTGGAAAGTGGGGGGGAGGGAGGCGAACGATTTTTTCCGACATCGGGAGGGGGGGCTGTCATTTCACCAGCCTCTCACCTCCCCCCTCCACCAACAAATGTTTTTAAAATAAAAGGTGTCAACATTGGTACCAGGAAAATTTTTGTTTGTACTTCTATAGCTCAATTACAATAATCATATTCTTCAGGGACGGGGCAGCTATTTTGCCGCCCCCCCGCCAATTTTTATAAATCGGCTTCAATCATTTTTAACCTCGTCTGTACACCCTCTCAAAAAAGTATTAGAGTGTAAGCCAAATTTCACGTATCAGTTTCATGTAAACTAATTAATTTACCGAATTTTTTTTTGTATCTCAATAGTTTGTCTAAAATAAGTTTTCTTCGTGCGGAAGGGGATTGGTTGTGGCAGCTATTTCGCCCCCCCCCCTTCCGTTTCAGCTAATAAAATTTTCGTTCATGCCTCATTAGTTTGTTTAAATAACTGTTTTCTTGAGGGAAAGGGCTGGAAAATTTTTCCTGAAGAAGAAAACTATTATAAGCAACCTATTGAGGGGGCTAAAATACAGAGGGGGCGAATTATATAGTTCGCCCCATCTACTCATTTACCGAGGGGGCGATAAACCCCCCGGCCCCCCTGTTGGCACGTGCCTGTCTAGAGGAGTAGGCAGTGGCGGATTATCGCAAGTTTGTCGGGGGGGGGGGAGCGGTTATTTACAAGATTGACATATACATCCATTTTATGGAAGTAAAATAGGATCTTTTACATTAATTTCTTTTTTCTCGGGGGGGGGGGCGGGCTCCCCCTCCGCCCGCCCCTTTAATCCGCCCTTGGGAGTAGGGTGGCACAGCAGTAGCGAATCCAGAAAAAAATTCTGAAGGGGGCACAAAACATCTTTTGTTGCATTTTTCGTAGAACACTTGAATTTACAAAATAACTTAGTCTTCTATAGTGTAAACTTAGTTCATCTGGTAGGGGCACGTGCCCCTGTGTCCCCCACTCTGGATCAGCCAATGGCACAGGGGCACGTGCTCCTCTCTAGAGCCATTGCTAAGACTTTTTTTAGGGGGGAGGGGTCGATGTCGATGAACTGCCAAGTCAAATAGCAGTTTTTACAAACATATTTATTTTTTTATGAACTATATCCCCGCCCACCTTTAGCAAGGCCCCTGCTCTTCAGCAGGCGAACTGAGTTTAGACCATAAAGTATTGGCTAGTTTTGCAAATTCAAGTACAAAAATATGAAAAAGGTGACATTTTTTATGCCCCCCTCTCCCTCTTTTTTAGGATCCGCCGCTATTGTAAATGTTAATTTCTCTCTCTCTTTTTTTTCCTTTTTTTTTTTTAAAGTAAAAAAAAAATATATTAAATTTGCAACCGAATTGGCATTAAGAGGCACACGTATGTATAGTTACCCATTACGCACAGGGACGGATTAATCCAATTTTGTGGGTGGGGGCGGTTAGTTGAAATTTATGTCCATTTTATGGATATAAAATAGGATCTTTAACATTTTCCCTGTAATTTCTTTTTTCTGTGTAGCATACAGTTTTTGTTAGAGCTAACTTAGCCATTCAAATTATTGTTTGAGAAGTAAAAACTTTGTTACCTTTTGCAATTAAAAAAGTATTATTTGTGGCTTTCATCCACTATGAGGATGAACAAATTCAAAATGTTCAAAATTGCTTACATTATAGTGATAGCTGGAATTTAACTGGAAATGGAAAGAATCTTAAGTGTGTGCCAGTCGTCATGCTGGAGAACTTTCAATAAATCAATATTAAAATGATGGCCGAAGACAGTAATTTTGACATTCATATGGTAACTTGCCGCTCTCAGAATTTTAAAAACAACTTTTTTCCCCCCCAATAATAAATTATGCATAGTTCAGAATTTTTCAAAGTTTATTTTAATATATTCATTCAAACGATTTTTAACTTTTCCCATAAATTTACAAAGATATTTTTTACTTATTGCATTACAGCATGGGTTTTCGATTAGAACTTATGTATTATTTTTACTTTTATTGTTTTATAGCTATTGTTTTATAGCAGAGTTGTATGGTGGGTAAAGCACCGTACTTCGGTTTCGGGTTCAACTCTTGGCAGCCGGGGTTCGATCCCCGACTGGACGTGGCTGTCATGTCCGTCCCTTCATAGGGGGCGATGTTGGTCCACCTACTAGGTGTCTCCAAAATAAACAGACCAACAATTCCGGCCTGTTGTGGCCAAAGCCTTCACGGCAGAGGCCGGTCATTAGATAAAAAAAAATGTTTTAATCACTTTGTGACACATTTAAATGAAGTCTCGTGGAGCTATGTCACCCACCACTATTTTTATAGAAATCAAATCTATTCTTCGTGACTAGCAACAGTCAAAATGTCAGAGTTGGGTGTTCCCAGAGCGGGAACACTGCGCGTTAAAAGGTTAAGTGTGTCTCCTTTAAAAAAATGTCTCCTTTATCGAGCATACTCCTTGAAACAGATTTTAAAATGTGATTCATCGGAAAAATAAACGCACTGATGTGAGGCTAGGACTTGCAACAAAAATAATTTGATGGGTAAAAAGCTAGCTTTTTCACATAATTTACTAAATGGTGTGTTGTGCTATTTCATTTGTGTATGTGTGTTAAAATGCTGTTAATTCAAAATTTTGGCCTCATCATTTACTGGTCTTTCTTATTTAAATGCTAGCAATGTATATATTCATATCGTATGATAAAATACTTTTTTCAGAGTAATTTTGTTCCTATCAACTAAATTTTTATATGCAAATTTCTTAAATTTATTATGCAAAATCTCTTTTCTGGACGTGCTTTAAATATAACATTTTTAAATGTTATTATATGAGATTAATGACTTGTATTCTTCTGTGTCTAATATATCTAACTACATATAAATGTTTGATGCTGATGTGACGACTCAATAAAAATTGAAACTTTATTGTTATTATTTGATAAACATGGATATAAAGAATTAGGAAGTGCATTAAGAATTTGCAACTATATTTGGCTTTAATTTGCACAAACAGCAAAATTTATCGTATTCTATCAATGAAGTAATTGAATTTTATTTATCTTTAGCTGAAATTTTGTGCTCGGGCTCCAACTTAAATAATATTGCTCGCGCTCGGGCTTCAAAAAATGAGCCCAAACTCATCTCTACCAGGCACCAGTAGCCCATGTTGAGTTGCTGCACACAAGAAACTTATGTAGTTTATTCATCAGTTTCTTTTAATACGTACTTAAAGTTTTCTAGATTTTTAAATTGGTTTTTATGCATTTTTCTTTCTGCAAAATGGAAAAAAGATGAAATTTAATTTAATTATAAATCTGTTTCTTCTTCTTTTCAATATAGGTTCCTCAAACGAAATCCTTTCGTGGTAATCATCCAAATATGGCACATGTATGTTATTAAACTCTTCTCTTTAATAATTTGTATTTGATATTAAGGTGTATGTGCGTGTAAATTTTAATTCAATGTAAAGTGGTTAAAACTTTTTATGCAATAAAATGAAATAGAAGGCAATTTTTATTTCGATGTTTAGAAAAAGTAAATATCATAAGTTACAGTGAAAATTTCTATTGTAATAAGCCGTCAAAATAAATAGAATGATCATAATATAAAATATGCTGTTGAAAAGTTGAAGCTATATGATTAGTGTGAACATAATTTAATGCTACCATAAACACTGATAATTTTTACATTTGGATATTATAATTACAATCCATTGCATACAATTATACATCCAGTGAGACTTTTTTGGAAAATTCAATTGCAAGTCAGAATTGTGTTTAGATTGACCTATAGGAAAAAGACCAATGAAGTAGATTAGTGCAGAATTCTTTTATTGGAGAATTTCATGCATCTTATGGAAGAGAGATAATAAAATAATCATCAGCAGCATTATCTAAATTTTTATGACTGTGGAAAGCTAACAAAATATAATTTACTAGACTAATGAAGTTTCTAGATTTTTATAGCAAAATTAAAACAGCAATGTCCAGTTTGCCATTGGTTTCCTGTTTCTTAATAACTACATTGTGTTCAAAAATTCATTTGTTAGTTGTAGGTGTTGAAGGAGTAAAAAGTGTCCTTTTTCTTTGCTGTCTCAAAAAATCTCTTTTTAAGAAATCACCAAACAATAATATTGGTACATAGTTGGGACCTCAGTCCCTCTATGCCTCAATAATTTTGAAAACTTTTTACTTAAAGTGTCAAATTATTAATCACCTTTCATCTTTTTTCATAAACATTTTATATTTTAGTATTGTTGTTACTAGAGTACTATGCAAATAGAAAAAGTTATTACATGCTAGAAATATAACTATGACTGTAACAGTGTACACACACAGTTGCACTTTACTCTAATAAATTATTATTGAATATATATTTTTAAAATTAATTTACTATTTTGTTTGAAATAGTTAACTGACTTAGCATTTCTTTATTTTTTTTTTAATTTCTGCATTTGTTGTGTGTTTTCTCTTTAGTTAATGGTAACTGAAGGAACTGTACGTCCTTATCCAAATTTTGATCCTAAGCAGGATGCTGAAGCTTTAAGGAAGGCCATGAAAGGTTTTGGTATGTCCATGGAATATTTTATTTTCTGTATACTAATTGTATCTTTAATCTGCTTAAAGGGAACATCAATATTATATTGCAAAATCAATATTATATTTGAAATATAAACTACACATCTTTTAGTTATTTTTCAGCCCATAGTTATAATTAAATAAATTTTTCTTCCTGAAAACTTGAACACATATTCTAGATTTAGCAGCACTTTCTAGTCATGTCGATTTTGTTTTATTCCACTTTGTTGTACTTGCATGGATAATAATGACCTATTTGAGAATTAATAAACCTAAACATTCTTATATTTACTTCTATTTTTTGTGTAATTCAGGTATGTGACTCATTCCAGGTATGACACGAGAAAAGTGTCCTTAATGATTACACATTTCAGTCCAATCAAATTCAGCTTAGAATATTTCTATTCATTGCCCTAGATTATTGGTATTCAGTCTGTGGGTCATGAACCCAAATAAGGTTGAAAAAATTAAAAGGTTGCAAAGCAGATGGAAAATTATTTTTAAAAATTTAAAAATAAACGGAATGCAAATATGTAATTGGAAAACTTCTTTGAGAAAAATTATTGGTTTTTAAAATACGAAATTTTATTGAAGTCTACCACTCATCTTTTTTTATTTTTCTTCAAGGGTCCATTTTTTTTTTTCAGAATGGAGTATGGTCATTCCTGAGAAGTTTCACTGTACTACATACATAAATCAAACAAAAATGTACTACAATTTTAATGTATTTGTAAGAAAAATATATTGTCCAGTTTTAGAATGCAGTAGTAATAAAGGAGGGGGGCTTCATCCAATGAATTTACCTCGGGCTTCGGCGGTATAATTCTACAACTGGATAGTTTTCTCTTCTCTTCTTGACTGATTGCTACACTCTTAGACATTAACAGCTTTATGTTTTTTTTTGTGTTTATCAGTAATCGTTCAAGGTGACAATGAGGTATATAATCCTATTGAAATTTTGAGCTTTTGAGAAAAGTTACCTTTGACATTTTGTTGTTGTTAAAATTATTTAATAAACAAGTAAAACAACAGATCAGTTTGTTATTATTCTTGCAAAATATATATCTGTACAGTGGTCGCGCTGGCTTTTTTTAAAGTTTCGCCAATCCATTCGCCAAATTAGATTTTGCCGTACGTCATTAAGAAATGCAATTGCCAATATTTTCTTTCGCCAAACTAATTTTATTATCACAATTTGCGGCATTGGCAATTGACAGCACGACCCCTGTCTGTTTCAAAACAACACATATATATTTAGCAAGAATAATAACAAAGATTTTATTTGTTTTATTATCCAGTTATTAATTGTCATATGTGGCAAACCGCTTTTACATTCTATTCGAAAGCAATTGTCCCTGCAGCTGTTTTTCCATATCCTTTCCCATACTGTTCACCCACTTCATCCTGCTCCCTTGGACAGGCAGTATGACAGACTTTTTGCAAATCGGCCATCTTGTGTACCACCTTTTGGACTGTGCATGAGGGATCTCCTCTCTTCGTCACCTCTTTGTGCAGTGGATGTCATGCTTCGGCAACCTTTCCCTTTTGCTCCTTGGCATAAGACAACGGTTTCCTACCATTTCCCTTTCAAGGGTTTTATGAAATCCAGTATGGATCCTGGCATACTCTGTCTGCTTCATACCTTAAAATGTATCCTAACTATACTGCTGTTTATACAGATGGATCCAAAATTGGGGTCCACTTTGGCTGTGTGTACGTATGCAGCCAGGAAGCTGCAAGCTACACCCTTCCAGACTACTTCTCTGTTTCTTTTTACTGAATTTGTTGCTGTCTATGCAGCGATGAAGCATATCTTCCCGCCCCCCTTTTTTTTAAATTTGCAAACTTTCACCTTCAGAATGAGGTATATAATCCAGTTGAAATTTTTAGTTTTTGAGAAAAGTTATCTTTGAGATTTTGCCCTAACGTTTTGTTGTTGTTAAAATTATTTAATAGACAAGTAAAACATGGATTATAGAAAAAAAAATTGTTTATTTTAGGAACGGATGAAACGGCAATTATAAATGTTTTGGCCCATAGAAGCAACCCTCAAAGAGTTTATATTGCTGTTGCTTTCAAGCAATTATATGGAAAAGTTTGTATTTTTTTTTTTTTTTAATCTTCCAATTGTTTTCAGTATGCATTTTTATTGTTGATATTAGTATCTCTATAGAGGTTAAACATTTAAAAGCTTGAGGCCGTACTTATCAAGCCGACTGCAAGAAGAGTACATATATCATAAAAGCATTTTTTCACACTATACAATTGGAGATGAAAAATGACAATATCTCCTCAATACATTATCATTATATTAATGTTTCTTACAGTTTTTTTTTCTATTAAGTGTGTTCACATCTTTAATGATTGTTTTTGGATTTTTTTTTTTTTTTTTTTTTTTTTTTTGGATAAATGTATTTTCACTTTTTTTTTAAGATAAATTATCTCTTTACTTCAATAATATTATATCAAATCTATTAACTTAGAAAAAGAATTCTAGTTTCTCAATTAATACTATGTAACTGTCTTATTCTTTGTAAATAGACTAAAATAAAATTAATTAAAATCTTTGTGAAATAACACATAAAAGGATACTTATTTAATAAAATAATTTTGCTTGTCATTAAAAGGTTTATCCTTCTTCAGGTGCAAAAAAAGTCCATCATTCACTAAGGTAGAAAGTTTAGAACTCTTTCTGATATGACTTAAGTCCAAAGTTGTCACTTTACCTGCGTAGATTGTGGATTTTTTTGACTGGAGAAAGGTGGATCTTCTATATCAATCAAAACACCACCCCTCTTGAGAGGATCTGACTAGAAGGCATCATCTGGCAGTTTTTTATGGCCAGTTATGCCTTAACACCTATAATACACGTTTGTAATGCTGGGCTGTATTGGTACAGTGAAGGAATATTTCAAATGTGAGAATAGAGATTAAAAGCTCAGATTTATTGATGATTTGTGGTTCACTGACCGATATTTTTAAAAATTAAATCGCTGGCATTAATATAACAAAACATTTTTTAAATTCACATTTATTTTTGTGCATAACTAAACCAACAGATATCAGCTGACAATTTTATTCCAGCAAGTCATGCCTTAACATACAATATGTCAATACAACACAGCTAGTATTGTACATAATCAATCAAAATTATCATGTAACACTTTTAATCAACAACAGTTTCATTTTTATAATTGTTTTATGTATGGAATATTTCATTATCAAATTCTGAGAACTGAATTAAAATTTTCTAAATAAATAAATAAATAATAATTATTATTTTTGAAAGAAATAGTGTTATTTTGTACAGTTTGAGAATTAAAAAAAAATATTTTTTCATGTAATAAAAGTTACTTACCTTACAATTTTATATCCTTTTTCAGGATTTGATTGATGATTTGAAAAGTGAATTACGTGGAAACTTTGAGGATGTCATCATTGCAATGATGACACCATTGAACGACTATTTAGCAAAAGAAGTGCACAGATCTATTTCAGGTGTTGGTACAGATGAAGATGTGTTAATTGAGATATTGTGCACTAGGACAAATCAAGAAATCTGGGAAATTAATGAAGCTTATAGGAGATGTAATTTTTCCTGTTTTAATATATTTGTGATGTTGAAATATCTCATACAAGATTACCTGAATTGCATAATCTCTTGTACTGTTTTCTAATACCTCACTTACTAATGTGATCAAACAGTTCTTGAAATGATAGCATAAAACAAACAGTATTATTGACCAAAATTGATAGCATATCCTTTAAAGAAATCCCTTCCCTTCAATGCACTTCTATCAACGTTTTTTTCCAATCTTCAAAGCATGTCTTAAGTTTGTTTTTGTGACACCCTTTCAGTATACGAAGCATATATATATATAATTTTTCCCCCCTCAAATTAATAGTCTCAAAACAGTGACCACAAAGAAGTAATTTCAACCACGAAAAAAGAAAGAATTTCACTATGCCATATAAAGTGAATATGGAGCTGGTGAAGTAACATTTGTCGAGTGTTTGGTTGAAAATTCATGAATAATAATGCTTGGTTGAGATTGCCTCTTCATATTCGCCCCATTGAGTTCATTAATTTGATTGAAAAAAATCACTATGAATGCTGAAAGGATGTCACAGAAAACAAGCTTAAGGCATGTTTTGAAGAATGGTAAAAAGATTGACAGAAGTGCATTGCAGAGAGAGGGAATTACTTTTATGGCAATGCTAATAGTTTTTGCTAATAAATTAATACTTTTTGTTGCTGTGTAAAAGCTGTGGATTTAAACTGAACTATTTTATAACATTTTATCAGTAAAACTATATTCTACCATGGTTTATTAAACCAGTAATTTTAACTAATTTTGGTTCATAGTTTTTGTTTTTATTAAGTGTTATTATCAAGTCAAGGATACATTAATCAATTAATTTTATTTATTAACTATATATTTAAATTATGTTAATTACAGGGTGTCTATCAGTCAGGAAAATGGGAAATAGGTTAGGAAAGTTTAGAAAAAGCCTGGAAAATGCACAATGTTTCAGGAAAAGTCTCTAAAATTATAAATTTTGAATCATCTAAAAATTTCTTGTCAATTTTTTAAAAAATCTTTTCAGAGTCCAGGGAGTGAAAAATGCTGATAAAGATGATTTGTGTTTAAATGGAATGAATGATTCAGAATGTTTGCGGGGGAGTATGTGATGCTCTATCTGTTTCGCATTCTATCTGCATTTAATATTGTCATTTAGATATATCACATAAGTGCCGCAAGAACATAAGTAGTATTGATCACTATTAGTGAAATCTCTACTAACTATATTATCCTACTTGAAACTATAGTAATTTTTCCTTTTATCTAACTTAAGTACACCAATAATTGTATTACAGTTGAAAATTTATTTCAAGTAGTTTTATAAAAATATTACATACTGTTGAGGGATTTTCCCGAAGTAAACTGCATCTATGGTCAAGAAATTTTTCCCAGCAGCTCTCAAAAGTCTGGAAAAAGTCATGAAATTGGCTTTCACAAATTCAGTAGACACCCTGAATTATTTATTTACTTTTCAGTAATAAAATGAAATATATGTTTTACTATGTATCGATTGCTCAAGATTTAATGATATACATCATATTAAGGTAGCTATTTAAAAAAAAAAAAAAAAAAGCTTTAAAATATTTTTCTGGATTTTAAACTAGCTTCTGTTATAAATCAAAGGTAGATAGTTCTCTTGTTGGTAAATGAAAGTATGTACTAATAACTCATGCTTTGTTTATAAAAGTTATGATAGCAGCTGAAAGGTAAAATATTTTTAAAAGGAAAACTCAAAATATGGATAAAACGTTATTAAGCTTGCTTAGGTTTTTCCTCAAGAAGTGCTTGCCTTCGAGGGAGAAACAAGTGGTACACTAAGTAAATTTTGAGTGACTACAGTAAGTTCCTGTTACAATGAACCTTATGAGAAGGTAAAATTTTTGCTTTATAATGGAAATTTTTTTTGTAACAAAATTTTGCAAATTCAAGTAAAGAAAGAAAGTTTTAAATAAGTAAATTTGTCTTTTGTTTTGAAAGATTGCATATAGTAAAATTTGATTAGCTATTGCGATAGAAAGTTTATAGCAATTCATTGAAATCACGGAAAGGAAAATAATTTTTTCAAATAAATACATTGTTATATCATTTTCTAAAACCTGTAAAAAAAAAAAATACTTGCCTCTTTTGGGAAGCATTAATCCTGAATTAACAAAATGCGAGGAAACAAAACTTTATTTCAGAAAACCTGTAATTTTCTTCTGAACAAGGTTTGCTCTTGTACACACTCTCAAAGTATTTGAGCATAAGTCCAATTTCCTGTGTCACTTTCATATTTAAAATATTGTTCTCTGTAAAAGTGAATCATGTCATATATAATAATAACTTGTCATATTTCTTTCTAATGTTGCGTTTTTCATAAAACTAATTACTTATTTACAAACTAAACAAGAAATTTGGGTGTTAATCAAATACTTTTTTGAGTGGGCATACATGTGACTAAATATAATTTTGCATCTGATGAATGTTTGCAAAGATAAAGACCGACACATTATTTTGAAAGGAAATAATGTCCCGGGTTATTTTAGGGGTAGCATTGTTTTAATTGCTTTTCAGATGGGAACTTCTATAACTTTAATTACAGTGGAATTTTATTTTGTATCGGTATTCATTGTAACGAGAATTTACTGTAGTTTAAAATGTAGGGTAGAACAAAATCATCTCTATATACTCTAATTTAGTTTCTAAACAGAACAAAACAAAGCTTAAGAAATTAGCTAAGTGTGATAGTAACAAAATTTGTCTGATATGCGATTTTACAAATAGCATCATGTATTCTTTATGTTCTTTCATTCCTTTTTTCTTCTACTTTGAAATTAATACTAAATCCCACCCCAAAAAAATTGATGAATTTTTTTAATATCAAAAGTGAGAATATTAAAACAGATTCTCATAATCCACGAAAGTTTAAATAAGGTACTTGAAAAATTTCTTCATTTTTGCAAATGACCACAAAGTAACTTTTCACTTATAATTTCCTGTCAAATCAAAGGGGGATTAAAGAAGAAATTTCTTGCAAAAATACATATGATCAAGGAATTTTCAATTGTCTTTTCTCTCTTTTTGGCATATTGGACCATGTTGAGTTCAGTTAAACAATCTATTGGTAGGCATTCATTAATTTCACACCTGGAAGTAATTAATCAAAAAGATCACATTGTGATAATTTTGTTGATACTAGAAACCACTTGAACTGTTCACTGTCTTTAAGTAAACTGCACTTTCCCTGATTCATAAGATCAATTAAGATGTGAATTTTTGTGCTTGTAAGACATATCCATATTTGCAAAATAAGTTTTATAAGTCTTTTGAATTGAATTGATGATTTCAAAAAATCACTAACGTCATGATTTTTTGAAAAATATTCAAATGCACTTTTTTTAGTACATATTTTTATATGAAAGTTAATAAAATAAAAATATTACATAATTTGAAACCTAATCAAATCACTAATAAACCCAAACATGTTTTTGAGAATCCTCATATATGTGTACTGTATATTTTTTTTTTTTTATTGATTCTTGAAAAATTGTAACAAGTGGTTCTTGATGACAATTAATTGAATTACTCAGAAAAAAAAGTTTTTAAAATGTATGACCCTGGAGCAAATGAAATGAAAACCTCTAAACTTATTTTGGACGCATGAGTTAGAAACTTGTAAAAAGTAGCAGATTTTTTTATATACTTTGAAGATTGTGTAATGCCATAATGTTAGTTTTCCTTGAATACTATTGATGTAGTTCTTAAAGTGTTTATATTGAATTCAGTGAATAGTGTTTTTAATCATAGTGTCATTTTATAGTGTATGGGAAAAGTTTGGAAGATGACGTCAAGAGTGACACATCTGGCCATTTTCAAAGGCTTTTAGTATCAATTTGTACAGTAAGTAGTTTTTTATTTTTAATTTTGAGTACGTATACTAAAAGAAAAACGTGCACTTCTTTATTTTGTTGTATTATTTTCTTATACTTTCCTTGAGGGTTTAATTTCTTTGGAAAATTCAATTTTTAGAAGGGGAAAAAAATGTATCTTTCTGTATTATAGTTAGTTCTCTCTCAACAAAAATACTATACAATCAGAAAGGAAATACCAAATTCAGGTAGCCTTGCTTAAACTGACTAAATTATCAAAGTTATCTTGACTTAGTTATATTAACAATTAATCATTTAATTTTCTTTTTTCATTTTGAACGTGCACTTATCCGAAATGCAAGAGTTGCACTGCATCTCTTTGGTGGGAGGTATATATCAAGGAGGCATTCATGTGTACTTATATTCATATGTTTTATTAGATGCGTATTGGAGAACATTCCTATTGATTGATTTATATTTATATTTTTTCATTTATACTTCTTTCATATTAAAATATTTCTGATAGTCAGTTATGTGCACTTTCTAAGATAAATTATTTTACTTTAGAAGTGAAATTTTTAAAAACTTGTTTTTAGCATTTTATCCCAGTTTCAATACATTTTGCTGTATGCCATTTCAGGGAGCAAGAAGTGAAGCTCCTCCTGATGAAGATAGAGCCAAACAAAATGCTCATGTAAGTTTGTTTTCAGTTTTTAAAACTAACTTCTTAATGCTAAAAACTTTTTCCACATTGCTAAATGCCTTTGATTAGTCAAAGTGCATTAAAAATAAATACATATGATAAAGGAAAATAATTTTTATAGCAATTACAAATTTTTTGTAATGACATTTTAAAATCTCATTACGTATATGAAGAAAAAATATTTTTATAGTTATTGCCAATTAAATCACTTAAAATTAGTAATAAATATGATTTATTTATTTCAATCTGGATTTGTATTGCAATTATAAATGCAATAAAAGCGGGATTTGTGTGACTGTTTAAATGTGAAGAAAATAAAAGCAAAAACCTGAGAATTTTTATTCTAAATGCCTGTTTTGTCAGATATTTAGTTAATGGAAATATTTTTGTTGGAACTACTGTATCTTGAGTTGTTCAATTTTATGATTTTTATTTAGGCACTGTATGCAGCAGGTGTTGGTCAGTGGGGCACTGATGAATCAACATTTAATTCTATTATGTGTTCAGAGAGTTTTCATCAGTTAGCATACACTTTCTATGAGTACGAGAAGCTTGCAGGACATACTGTTGCACAGGCAATCGATAAAGAAATGTCTGGTGACGTGAAGCAGGGCATGCTTGCCATTGGTGAGAATTTAGTATCCTTTTGTTGTTATTGTAAAATTAAGAAAGAAACTGCAATATTTATTATTTTAAATATCAGTTGTGTGTGTTACTTTAGGTAGGTTAATGTTTTTATAAATTATTTGCTAAGTTTTAGGGGTGAATAAGCAGTCAGGCTTAGTGAAATGTTTGTTGTTGCTATTGTTATTAGAAAGCTCTATAAAACTATCACTGATTGAGTTTATCGGTGATGCATAGCTACTTACATTTCATTTTGAAAATTAGGAGAATTCCATAGTTTTTCATTTTCTGCAAAGATGACATTTAAAAAATAGATACATATCTATCTGTACTTTAATATTGAGACATATTTATATGGAATATTAGGTATTTAAATGGAATGTATTAACTAATCAACCATCATAAACTATTATTGAAAACCACAAATGCCAAATATAGGGAAGGGGAAAGGATACAAATTCCTATAAGAATATTCAAATAAGACAGTGCTCCCTTTGAAAATCTGGTTCATTAACAGCACTTCTGTAGACTGTTTAAAGCCTTAAAGCCACTTAACTTCTTTTTTTCTAACTAATTTCCCCCCCCCCCCTTTTTTTTTTTTTTTTTTTTGAGACTAGCAGTAAAGTTCTGGAATCAGGTGTTTACAGGACATGTCCGCCACAATTTAAAGGGTTAATAATTTGGGGAGGGGGAATACTACATAAACATCACTGCTTTGAAAGCTTGAAATGTCATTTTGGATTAGTGATTGTCCTGAGACGTGAGTGATTGAAGATGATCACTTGAAGCCCACTCCAGCCCCTAAAGCCTGCATATATGTGTGATTTACATAAAACATCATGATATAAAGTTGTCCCACTATATCCGTTTACCCGATTCCCCACCCCCCATGCTCTCTTGGGGTATCATTAAAGAAAAAAATGTTAAAGTACTGTAGCTATAGTAACTAAATAAAATGAAAGACTTTGAAGCTTAAATTGCCTTCAGTTATCAATTATGTTCCAGTATCCTCTTTAGACCTGATGTAATGTCACATCTCAAATTAAAGAAAAAAAAGTAATAATAATTAAAGAAGAAATTTTAAAGTGCTGTAGCTTTAGTGATTAAATAAAAGGAAAGACTACGAAGCATAAATTCATCATTCATAGTTTGAATATTAATCACCTTTTTGGTTTTATTTATGCTAGAATTATTTAGAAACCTTAATCCTTATTGTGGATTGAATTGTTTGAAACTAATCAACTAATCAACATTTACAAAAAATTTTGATTGATTTTGTCAGTATAGATTGCTTTTTTACTTTTAGCATTAGCAGAAATCTGTGATAAAGCTTTCTTTTCCTTAGTTACTACTACACTAGTATTCTTTTTCGGACCATTCTTTGTTACCTATAAAAAAGCTTTATTAATTTGTCCTTCTGCATAAATGTTTGAGTAAAATTGCTTTTAACCAAAACCTGTCTGCAGCTGTTATTGGTGTATAAAAACATTGATAATGTGTTTACAGTTGAGCTTGTCAGATATTTGAAACTCATAAACAATGTATAAATAAACAATTACCCCCAGTAGAATAAAAATGTTATCTTTTTAACACCACTTAGTGAATACTCCATAATTCTTATAGTTTTTAAACTTTTATGTCATCAGTTTTTAAGTAAAAAATTGAATTATTTTTCATATGCTATTATATTTGACACAACCAAGGCATGTCCAAAAAGTTATACGAACAAAATACCTTTACTGGAATTCAAAGCAATCATCATTAGTTACAATATGCTTCTGACCTACATTGTGCACATCTGTTAGAAACTGTCAACAAATGCTTCATTTTGAATATCTCGAAGCACTCCTGTCACACGTTATTGAATCTGTCAAATTTAGAGGATATTCAAGAATTGGCTCAAGAACATCCTTTTCATCGGCAGCTTCCTTTTCATCGCTAAAGCATTTAAATAACTAAAATTGTGTTTTTACTCGCTCGCCCCATACACATGCATGTCTCTATTGCTGTTTCACTTAATCTGAAGCAAAACTTGATGTTCATGCATTGCTTCATTTTGCAATGACACACCTTTTCACATTGACTGCATTAAATTAATTGTAGCATGCTCTTGTTCTTAACTGTTGGGATTTGGGTCCTAGGGAGCATTTGCTCTGATGTCTCTCACTGCATGTGTGTGAGTACAACATTCTAATTAGGGGAATTTTTAAACTATGAGACCATTCATCAAACTTTTCGGAAGCACCTTGTATTTTAAAATCTGTTTTAAAAGTTCTGTTATATTCCTGTTTATTAAGTAGTGTTAGTATATTTATATACTTTAAATATATTACATTAAATGTACACAAATGCATTTTCCCATATGTGCTAAAAGTAAAACAAATCAATATTTTATTTACTTTATAGTATTATATATCAGTGGCGGATTAATGCAAGTTTGTCAGGGTGGGGGTGGGGCTGTTAGTTTGTCAGTGAGGGGCGGTTAGTTAGAAGACTGACATATATCCATTTCATGGAAGCAAAATAGGATCTTTTACATTAATTTCTTCTTTCTCGGTGGGGGGGTCACCCCTCCGCCCCCCCTTTTTAATCTGCCCTTGTTATATATTTATAATATCTTATATGTATGGTAATGAAGTGTTTTTTCTTTTTTTAGCTCGATGTGTTGAAAACAGACCTTTTTATTTCGCTGAAAAATTATACAAGGCAATGAAGGTTGTACGTGTATTATTTTATTTTAATAAAAAGGAAAAAACTACAGCACTTTTGTAATGCATGCAAAACTAAAATTTTGTTTGCTATAATGTTGTTTATTTTATTTCAGGGTTTAGGCACAGATGACAGAACTCTGATTCGAATTGTTGTTACCCGGTGTGAAATCGATATGGTGCAGATAAAAGCTGAATATGAACGAAATTATGGAAAACCTCTTGCAGATGCTATTCATGTAAGTATTCAACATTACTTCTTGATGTATGAAAATATTTTTGAATTGGCAGTTATTTCATTGAATTATGATTATTTTTTACAAACTAGGATTATGTAATTTATTATGTTGAATTTCTTATTGCAAAGATACACAGGGTAAGCAAAATTAAAAGACTCTTATAAAATTAGCATATAGGTAGAAGTGCTATTCATGCAGAAATGCTTCTTTTAGTTAACATTTGTAGTGACAATGTCATTAAAATTTGTGACAAATAAGTGGCATAATCTATATATATAAAAGAGGAATCTGTCTGTCTGTTTGTTCGCTATAGGCGTCTAGACTGTTCGTCGGATTTGGACCAAATTTGGCCCACTGACTAAATAGGACAAGAGAAGGCCAATGTTGAAAATAAAATTTATCGGATTAATAGTTTTTTAGTTATTTTATGCTTTGTCCAGTTTTTGGCCACTTTTCATGCTAGATTAGCTCGGTGAGAGGAGAAAAATCGTTTCTTCATTCTCAAGGTTGTTCAGGCCCGCTTCAACTGTGAGCGTGCTCCTGGAAGGAGGAATTTTCTTCTGCCGTCAGGCAAGGGGAACGAAAGAGATGGGATTACATGGCAACTGTGTGCTAAACTTAATACCCCCCCCCCCACACACACACACACCTTTACGCCACCACTACGCAAAATTCAGGCAGACTGGTTATTATATCGATGTCTGGATGCCATTTATTTGTTTTCTGCTTGTGTGTAGGTATTAGTGATAAATGACTATATATTAGAACTCAGACTGGGAGAAGGGGACAAGCCTAGCCATGTCCAATTCTGGGTAACCCGGTTCGTTGGCAAGTCCATTTTTTTTTATCTATCATTGCAGCATGAGGATTCACATTCCAGCCTAGCGACATCAATTCCGGGTAACCTCTGTACGCTATCAGGTGCTGTATTCATTTTTTTTTTTTTCATTGCAGTCTGAGGATTTGCATTTCTTCCCTTTACAATCTGTATTTAAGATCAATGGGTATTTTCCTTCCATTGCTGGCTACACTGCTAGTCCATGATATTTATAAAATTCACTATCCCAATTCACTATTTAGCTCAGGGATGGCCGAGAGGTTTTTATCAAAACACTATGCAGTAAATTGAAGTGTGATTTTCTTCCAAATATTGGATTGTTTGAATTCCAGTTTTGCTGCAATAAAAGTTGTCGGATAATGTAAGTTATGTGATATTTTCAGCATTTTTTTTTTTCAAACTTAATATGTTCACTGTGGTCCAAATTACTGCTACACTTCAGTTCACTGTAAACGATGAATGTGGTAATATGAATAACTCAATAGCTTAAAAAGTGGATAATGAGACTTTTGAATATACACCCTTCATTTATTAGTCTGTGTGTTTTTATTTGTATCCTTATATAGGAATTTTTTCTTTTTCTTTTAGGGCGATACTTCTGGAGACTACCGCAAAGTTTTGATTGCATTAGTAAATGGACAGTAATTCTTTTTTCTCAGCGCAATTCGTTTTAATATACATAAATTTTGTAAGATAGTTTTAATTTTCATCTTACAAATTGAAGCTTGGATTATGTTAAAATTTCTTATCCAGTAATATGATATTCAGAAACATTCATTTAGTTTACAAATGTAAATCAAGTGCCTTTGTTGCGTAACAAGTGCTTAAGTATGTTTGTTTGCAAGCTTTTTGCTATGGTTAGTGCCATAATCCAATCAAAAAATGAGTTACTGTAAAGGTATTTTCATATATGTAAATGTATAGTCTGATTTTTTTTATACAACTCATGCATATATATATTTGTTTTTGATACTGTTAAAGTTTATGGTATAAGAATAATTAGTCTTATTATTATGAGTTGTTATATGTGTGTTTCAAATTTTTATTATAAAAAACTATCATTGGCCTTCAATGAATAAGTCATTCCAAACGTTTTCACTGATTTCTATAGGTGGAAAAAAAAATTAATGTTGATTGTTGAGTAATGGTTTTATGAAGAAGTTTCGGGTTTTAACTATAGTAAGAGAACTAAGAGATTTCAGACTGATCTATTTAAAAAAGTGTTTTAGACAGTGCTCTCACATACAAGCTAAACATTTTTTAAACCTTTATCTACCAAATTAAGAAATGCCAAGAATATCAACTTGAAAATGTTTCTATTCTCTCATTTTAGTAAGACAATGAACAATCAATACTGATTAATGCAATAAAAAAGAAAATTGTGGAAAAAATTAATACACTAGGTACAAGTCTGATCACTATTTCATAAGAAATTAATGAGTCTTTTTCAAAAGAGTATTGCACAAACAAAATTGAAGAAGTCAAATAATACTTTGATTGAACATTTTTGGAAAATCTAATCCTTTATTCATAAAACCTAATGATTTAATCATAAAATTCACTAATGCTCATATTTCTTTTTCTTTGGCTCGACATGATTTGAAAGTGAGCAGAAAGCTGTCCATGTTACTTTAATAGAAGCAGTTGTGATGTAAGCTCATTAAATGAAGTATTTGTTAAAGATTTTTCAAAGAAATGGTTACAATGAATCCTTGAAATTTTTTAAAAGCAATTTTATTTTTATGGTATTTCTAAGTATGGTTAATAGATAAAAGGTTAAAGTCTTAATATATAGTTATACACTATTAGATGAGAGTGTGAAAAAGACCTTGAAATAAAACTATTTACTTGTTACACATTTTTACGAAGAATGCAGTTTAGATATTCTGATAAACAGTATAAATACATTGTTAGTACAGTAGATCCCCCCCCCCCTCAATAGCACAGTAGATACATTCCGTGCTATATGAATCTTTGTTGTATGGGGCCTGAGCTATACTCCACCTGGAGTTATTAATTACAGGAGCTAAAATGTAATAAAATCAGAACATCTGTCTCCTTTTACCGTGCTGTATGAGTCTCTTTTGGCATTCTGTACGAAAACGATCTCAATTTTCACACCATGTTCTACTAATCCATCTTATAGGGGGATCTACTGTATGTGGAACCCGTATTATAGGGAGGTCTACTGTATGTGAAATATTTTAACAAAATCATTTTTCATTATAAGCTGCTAACTGTGATTTAATTACATATACATATATTGCTCTTACAACCAACTAAAAACTTTAAGTTATCACATTATTTACTACTTTATATAATGAACTGCCAAGATTTTTTAAATGTATATAAAATAAAGTTATTTATAAAAATTATTTTTGAGTATCAATATTTTTGATTTTAAAAATGTATTGTTCAAGCATTGAGAAATTATATAATATATTGTGTTTTGGAATTTATTCCTTACAGTAAAGAAAAAGCATGCAAATTTAATGAATGACAAAATAGTACATAGCTAAAAGTAAAATAAGAAAATTATATAATTTGTAGATGCTGAATTTTCCAATAGCTAAAACTCTTTGTGAATAATGCCTCATATTTGTGAAAAATACAAAACTCACGGTATGATTTATTATCGGTAATCTATTATAAGGTGATGGGCATCTACTCACATTAATTATGTTTATATGTCTGCTATGAGTTGCAGTTAGTTATTTTCTGTAAGAAACCCAAGTTGAAGGGTTTTTTAACTCTAAAATTTTAATAGTTTTTTACATGTTCAATGCTTTATAGAATACTATACGTCAAAATTTATGTTATTGTGTATTCTGATATAGTTTGATCTTTACTTTTGATACTGTATCATAAAGATTAAATTTGGTTTGTCAAAATCTGATCCAAGTTCACAAAATTCTTAGGGAAAAAAGTGGGAACTCATATTTTATTTCAGAATTCTAGAGTGAAAAAAAATTATTTTAGTACAAAGGTGTTTTTCTAATACAAAACAAACAATTTTAAACTTCCAAGTTTCTTTGTATTACACATCATGTCATTTTTAAATTGATCAGTTATCATGAGACAGTGTTTTTAAATTTTTGATAATTTACATACATTATTAACTTAATGATTTTTTAATTTAAGAATGTTCAAATGCTTTACTTCTTTGCGTGTATCTTTAGTCAAGTGTTTACTCAATTAAAAATCTTATTTTTAAAAAATGTACTTATTTTTTCTGGATCATGTATGCAAATTACTCTGTCATTTCATTTTATTTTTTATGGAATGCTTGACAATATAAAAAACATTTAATTATGTATTTAGTATTATTTAAATTACCATATAGTTCAGTTTTGGTTTTTTAAAATCATATTGAATTTTTATCTGTATAAATTGATTTTCTGAATTAAATGCAATGAATAATTTAATGTTTATTCTATTTTAAATGTAAGTGTTGAATGTATGTTTTCTTCAATAAACACTGTAAGTAAATAAATGATTGTTTCTTTTTATATCTGTAAAATTCAACTACCAATATTTTCTTATAAGGTATCTTTTTATTTGATATATCGAGAGCTCTTTGTAGTATTCTATAAGTATCACAACTAATTTATTGAAAGTCCATAGTTAATAAAATTCATTAAATTATAAATCTAAAATCCACAGTTACAACTCACTAAATCGAGGTGAGGGGGTGATCATAATAGTTTGATCTAGAGGTAGTCTTTTAAAACTGAGTAAGCACAGTAAACTAGCGGTTTTGACAAAATTACTGCAGTCTGTCTTAAAGCACTTGTAGCAAATTGTAGAGAGCCTCTATGTTATTAAGAGTCGAATGAGAAACAATGTAACCTATTTGTTTGTGAACACCAATGTCTTGGAAAAGTTTAAGAAAAATTTTGATTTTTTCTCCGTTTATTTTATAGTTTTTAATTGCTTAAAAATTTAGGTAAGTTCAACATTTGATAGCAATTTTCTTAGCTAATACTTAAAATAACTGAAGCAGGTTTTTCATCTTTTTAAAAAATGTTACTCTCTTTTTTTTTCTTGTTCAATGACATTATTGGATAAAATCGGGAGTTAGGCTATCCAGTTTAGTCTTAATGTCTATGTAATAAAATGGACTCCAGGCCAGAAGCTGGATAATGTTAAGTGTATTTGCTGTAAGGGCACTAGTCTGTAGCAATGCTAAAGAGTATGGACACAATTTTATTTATAAATAGCTGAATGTCCCTGCTTTTTAATGGGTAGGATAGCCTACTTAAAAGTTTTTTTTTTTTTTAACCTTTCAAAATCGCAGAAACAAATGTAATTTTTAGTTGCACACACAGATTTTTTGGTTGCATCATGTGATCCCTTATGTGAATACCTGCATTATTGTTGAAAATTGAAAAATAAAAAGGAGTTCTTAAGATGGCTACACAGTACAGAAATTGTTGTGTTATAAATTTTGAAAATGTAGTACAGCTTCTAGTAGATTTTGGTGGAAGCAAAAGTTTATGATGTGAACAAGCTAGACACAAAGATGATGAAAAATATTTTTACCTTGAAAATTTGTTTTATTTATCAGATGACGATGGGGTATGTACACAGATGACATGACATAAAGTAATGTGTTCAAAGCGTAACATTAGAGCATGCCAGGAAAAACATAGCAGCTAAATTAGATGCAAACGTTGACATTTACAAATCGGCATTTCCACCTTCCTCAGGCAATAAGTGTCGGCATCTTTACTCTGCAGCTTGATAACTTTAATCTGGCTAGCAAGTTACCAATTTAGACAACCTGTGAACTAATGTCTTTTATACTTGTCTGAGGCAATAGCACCACTATTTGCTACGAGCCTGTAACTAAAAAAAAAAGGGGGGAAATAGCTCTGGACAAAATGCCGAAAATACAGCTGCACGAACAGCAAGTTACATAAACATTTATCACATACATAAGCAATTACGGCGATAGGACGTATTTCACAAGCTTAGACATTAAATTAATTCAGAACTTTGTTAAATATTTAATTCGATTTCAACAGAAGACATGCCAGCCAACTTAAAACCATAGAAGAAATAACTTAAGGGATATTTAAATATAAAAGCTTAATATGAAAAGATAAATGCAAAAAAACATCTCTTGGAACCTTTTAAGGTAAGATTTACGGCCAATTTTTCTAACAATTATTTTGGGAAACTGCTAAGTTTTTAAATGTTAAGTGAAATTTCAAGAGTAACTTTCAAGAAATTGGGGGGGGGGGATGGATTTTTAAATTACTCGGTCAAGAAAGACTCTCTGTCTTAACCTAAAAACAGGAGCCTGAGATTCTTGAGGTGGACATGCCTTTAGGAGTTGCAACAAGCAGACCTTAACTCTCACTGAGTATGTTGTGTCCTTTTATATAAGTTTTTGCACTACTTTTGTAATTTTAACCCTTTAGGGTGCAGTTTTGCACGTATGCAAAGCTGTATTTCCATACATACTCTCATAAAAGTATAAAAAAGTCTATTTTCCTATATTGGTTTCATTATAAAAAGTTGCTCTTTACAAAAAGTAAATTATATAATGTACAATAACAGCTTCTAAAATTTATTATTTATTTTGAGCTTTTTTTTTTAAATTCACCAGTTACTCAAATTAATGCAGGAGATTTATCCAGGGAGTGGATCCATATTTATGGAGCCACTCCATATTTATAAAATAAGATTATCTGAGGTTATGGGCTCAGGTTTAACTTTGACTTAGGCTTTTGTTATCTTTTTCAGCAAAGCACCATGGCATTAAATATTTATTCTGTGTCCAGCAAGATATTTTGCAGGAACTAGATTTTCCCTCCCCCACCCCCCTTCGTTGAAAAGCTATTTTGTAAAACTCTCTCTTTATGGTATTTTGCCACACAAGCTGACTTTAGATGTAAAACACTCCACGGTACAACTGTTGTCCTTGCCAGCGACAAAAAGTTAATACTTCCATCCCTTCATAGTGGTTAACAGTTAATATTTAAAATACCCACTTTTTATTGGGATCGTAATTTAACACTTGTTTTCATTTTTTATAATTTAATGGAAGTTGACTAATTTTGATCAATGTCGTAAACCTCCCCCCATCTTTAAATTGTCCTGATTATGTTGCAGTCTGTCACTAGATAGGCGTATTCGATTACTGCCTTCAAGTACTTGTAAGTTGGAAACCCCTGTTCTATAGTATTCTCAAACATTTTTCAAAATGTTTAAAACTTGATTCTCAGCTTGCTTCGTTGACTTTTCTTTAAAAGTCCACAGGTGTGATTCCCTCTGATCCCCGTATGTTCAGTGACATAGCTAGGGGCGAGGAACAATTTCACCCCTTAAGACTTTAATTCGCTGTTTGGAACCCTTTTGTATACATCACGATCTTTCAGGCTTGCACCTTCGAACCTTCATATCGTTCCCCCCTACACATGAAACCTGGCTACATCGCTGCATATGTTGCAACTAATCAGCATACCAAATTTCATTTGATTCCATCAAACAACCTGCAAATAAAAACATTTTTAGCAAGCAATCTCTCTTTCAGCAGGCAGCAGTGTTTGAGCAAGTGACCTCCTTCAAAGGAGAGATTCAGTTGAGCTTTTTGCTCATCTCCTAAAAAAAAAGAAAGAAAAAAAAAAATTCATTCATATAAAGTCCAAATCCTCTGCCTGAGATGCAAGTGGGAAACAAATTCCCCAATGAGTTTTTTAATACAGTCGACACTAGTTTTTTCAACCCCTTGGGGACCAGCCAAATAGTTCATAAAATCATCTATGGAAATGTATTTGGGACAACTCTTGTTTGTATAAAACACAGGTAATAAAAGGAAGTGTTGACTGTAGCTGAACAGAACCGCCACATTACATTAAATTAAAATTAAAAAATGCACTTATTATAAAGGAGGAACATATGATGAGCCCATTAAATGGGAAGTTATTTTGAAATTATGACTATGCATTTCTATATAGAATGTGACTTAACAAAATAAAGTTCGACGTGGATACCAGGACTTCCTTGCACACCCATTAAATCAAAAATATTTTCAGCACACTTCATCTAAACTTATTTTGTTTGAAAGTGATAAATTACTGCAGTAATACTAAGGTTTAGCAATTTCTAGCCAAATATTTCTGATATAGCCAAGCTGGATTCAATTTGAAAGATTTGTTTTTGTCACTTAATTAGGCAATATTTTGCCAAAAGCTGGAGATTTTGGGGATAGCCAGAGTAGTAATTGACCACAGACTTTCAATGAATTAAATGTATCCATACACCTTAATGTATTTAAAGTCATTTGGGTGACCCTGTAAATAAATAACCCAATCGATTGCAATCAAATAAGAGATGCACTGTTAGATGTTACAATAGTTCTACATACAAAATTTCAACATTCTACAGTTATAAGTTTTAGAATCGTACAAAATTATTTTTGGTACCAAATTTGGCAATACTCGCCAAAGTTGGTGGCAAATGGTGATATTTTGGGCATGGAAAAACGGCTGACTGCAGACATAATATATTAAAGATGTCCATAGACATTAATATATTGAAATTCTTTTGGGTGGTCCTGTAAATAAACTCTCCAGTAGATTGGAACCAAAAATCAAGATGCACAACTAGATGTTACAACAATCTTATATATGAAATTTTAACATTCTACGACTAATAGTTTTTGAGATAAGGGAGTTAAACACGTATACCATACACTAAAAGTCGCCAAGCTTGATGACTTTTGGCATAATTTTGGGGGGGGGGGAGGCACGTGGCCATGGTCAGACCATTACCTAACTATATGGTAAGATGGTATTGTGCTTGAAATGGATCAATGTCTCTAAAACTGCCATTGACCGTAATGTGTTGAAATTCTTTTGAGTGTTCCTGTAGCAGATCTTTAAATGATACAGAGACACTATTTTCGATGGAGAGATTCATTTTGTAATCCTTAACAACATATCAGTCCTGAGCCGTTTGAAATAGCCTAATACCACTAAAATAAGTTTAATGAATTTCTGCTCATAGAGTGTTTTGTATTTAAAATCTTTTGAGCAGCCCTGTACTTAAACTATCCAGTTGATTGGGACCAAAAGGGAAGGTGCAGTACCAGATGTTACAATACTAAATATAAAGTTTGAACATTCTATGATGAATAGTTTTTGTGATTCTATGTCAGTTACATATGTATGCAAGGACGTACGCAGGGGATCCGACCCCCCACCCCCCCCCAAAAAAAAAAGATCAGTTTTTGTTAACAAAATAATACTGATGTCTTTTTGTGAAAAAGTGCCTTTTTCACTGTTTGACCCTCTCCGAAACTTTTGGACCCTCCTTGAAATTTTTTTGGGGGAACGTCCCTGTTATGTATGTATGTACAGATATCAGGAAAAAACTGGTCAAAATGGGTTGTACATGCATTTATATGAACGTACATGCATGCATACAATGAAATGCATTGCAAAAATTCTTGAAAGTAAATTTATAGGTTGTCAAAATCCATTTTTCTATCGAAATCTGGCAACCGAAAGTTTTCACGATCACATTACTTCCTTCGTACAAGGAAGTAAAAATAAATAGTTGTTCTGAATCGAGTATTTTTCAAAAATCTGGAAACTGAAATACAGAATTGAAAGAGCCTTTATAAGTTAGAAAATACTCTGTGGGCTATGATAATATACAATACATACATATTACTGGTAACTCTGGTCAAAAATGGGCCAATTCACACACAAAACATTTAATTACAAAAAAATGATCTTTGCTCTGTATGCCTGTAAGGAAAATATACTGGCTAAACACAAGCCAAATTATTCTAGGATGGCCGAGAGCCAGCTTTTTGAGCTGCAACACCCTGAATGTTTATTGATTGATTGATAGATACATGGATATATTAGCGTTATTTTTAAATAGGATGTAAAATTTCGGATCTTTAAACTTATTCAAGGCTGATGAATAATTTATTCTTTCAAATATTAAATGTTCCAGGATTTTGAAACTCTCATACCCTCAGTGTAGCAAAGCTGCTGTACTAATCAATAGTTTAAATAAATCCTCCAGTAACAGAACAATGGTTTTTCCATTATTTTTATATGCCTCATAGTTTCAAAAAATAATTAATTTACCCTTCAAAATACAATTCTTATGCACTAAAAAAAAAAAAAAAAAAAAAAAAGAAAAGATTATGTTTGGAACTTAAGGACTAATTTATCATTCAGATAGAAAATGAAGCAATTTTATTCATGCAGGTACGTTTAGGGAGATAAAACAATTGGTGGGGTTCAGTCTTTCCCAACTTTCTTCTATATAAATCTTGGCAGACCATATTTCATTTGTTTAACCCAGGAATTACATTTTGCATTCCATGAAGTACTGGTGCAATTCAGTTGTACAACATTTATATTAGTATACAAGTTTATAGAAACTATGTAAAAGCATAATTTCTTATCTTTTTTATGTCAGAAATCACTTCCTTTTCTATATTAAAATATTTTAAATAATGTAGTAATAACACAAAAAATTAAGATTTGTTTACAAAAAATTTATTGCTAAAAATATATACACATTTTAATTAAGGAAAGTATATTTTCTTTCCATAACAATGTAGAGCTTTTTTTTTGAAAATCAAGATTTAAAACAATAGAAATCACATATTCTATTTTCTGTCTAAAAACTTTTCATATAGAAATCAGTGTTTTTTCTGAAAATGTAATAGCTCCAGTTAATTTGCTATCATTAATATACTATTGCTTTCCATGGACTTTATAATGGCGTTTCAGTGAATCTCTTTGATTAAATGATCGTCTGCAAATATTACAAGTATAAGGACACTGTCCAGTATGTATCAAATAGTGTCTCTTAAGGTTTGATAAATAGTCACTTTTGTAAGAACAAACATCACATTGATATTTTCCAGACGAATTCTTTCTTCTGTGAGTGCCAGATTGTAATACAGAAGGTTCTGTCAGACAGTTCCTGTAATCCAATTCACTAGCTATATCTGAAAAGTAGAAATGTATTATACATGTAATAACAAATTACTTCTATCTTGAAAATTCTGGATTAGAAAATTTTCGCTCTGCCATTCCATACACTTTTATAAAAATATACTACAAAAATAAGTTGAGATTATGAATACAACTATTACTAAATTACATAGGATTAAACTTTAGATTACATTACATAACTATTTATTAATTTTGTTTCTGGTTACTATTTGCATAAAGAGCAAAAGCATGTAATTTCCTTTAAACTGATACATAAAATGTATAAGCTATTTCATTTTGTGTTTTAGGCATGAATTCTTAATGATTGAGAAGTCTAATGTGTTTCCCATAGGCCTCATCCAACTATATAATTAGCTAATGGTTCAATGACCGTTGCCATATGAATCTTCCAAAATTGCACAATGCTTTGCTACTTTTGGTGCCAACTTAGTAAAACCTTATATGAGCTGAGCCCACCTCCTCCGCTCAAATTCAGAACACTATATTGTCTTTTTTTTTAAATAAAGAGTGACATTTTGTAAGGTAGTTTGTTTTATTATTCAACATTAGTATCCTTTTTTCTTCAACTCAGCTACTGAGAGATTCACCACTATCGTGATGCCTTGGAAACAGCTTTTGACTTCTCCCGAGATAGAAAAAGCTAAGCAACAAAGAGTAGAATATGTCCAAATTGCTTAATTTTAAAAAAAGGTAATTATTAAATTGGCTGGGTATAGTTTGGTTACTGTTACTATCACCCAATGTATTTATCCCCACAATGGGATAATTTAGCCTAACATATAATACCTAAAACACAGACATTAATTCAACACAAACTGAATTCTTAATGCTTTAAAACATACCAAAATTACTAATGTTAAAAGTAAGAGGCATGTCAAAGACACCCAATCTACAACCAGATGAGGAAGAGTGTGGACCCAACTTACAAAAATCTCAAGTTTTACTAGGCTGCATGAGAGCCAGATAAATTTGTTACATTTCTATTTACATTTACAAATTTTGATTTTTTTATACACATGTACAGCAGTTTCTTTCATCTATCTTCGGAGAGCATTCAAGGTAAGTCCAGTAGTTCTTACTTTTTTGTGTGTGTGAATAACCCAAATTTCTAAATTTTCAGATTTTTTAAAATTTCATTTCTCTTCTTAAATTTTTCATGGGGGGGGGGGGGGTTATGACTACTGACTCATATATATGTATACGTGTGTGTGATAATGTAGTGAAGAATATACATTTTGTATGGCAAAAAATTCCTCATGGGGGGGGGGGGGGTTGTGACCCCCCCCTTGGCTACGCCTCTGGTTGTGATTATTTTGTTTTCGATTTAAAATTCAAAGGATCTTTTAGAATATGACTAGGAAAGCACTGTGTATGTTGTTTACCTTATTATTTTAAATATTTTTTTTTATCTGTTGTATTTATTTTCATTGTATTGTGTCTCTTGAAATTTAGACTTGGAATCATCTGCATTTAATTAACCCTTCTACAAATCAGAGTCCATTCTAGAGGAATGAAGAGGATGTGGCTTACTTTGAAAGGAAGACTTGACTAATTTTTAAAAAGGACAGGCAGTTTATAATTTTTGAGAGCAGATGAAAGAGGACATTGCCAGAATTATAAGAATACATATATTTGGATAGTTTGCTTATTTTGTTGCATGTGTCAGTCAGGGTTTAAGCTGAGCTCAAAAATTTAGTAAAACAGCTAAAATAAGAAGATAAGTTTAGAAAAATGCTAAAGGTTAATTCCATTTTTCTCTGTGGGAGATAGTGTCTGGTCTCCTTTTCCTTTATTGTTTTTGCAGTGGTCTTGAAAATTATAGATGTACAGGCTATATATTTCAATTCAATGTTGAAAATCGAAGATTATAGCACAACTGTTCTATAACCATTCCATAACAGGAAGTTTCTATTACCTTTGTTTCTCTTTTATATTTCAGTTCCAAATTTTCTCTGAATGCTTTTGCAAACAAGCGAAAACCCATCAGTTTCATTTTAGCATTTTGACAAGTCTTTTGTATTATGCGAAAAATGCGACTGTATCTTAAACCTTGGTGTCAGAATTAAAGTGCTGCAATTTTATTTGAATAAAAACTAAATTCCCCCCCCATAAAATTAATGCATACATTATCTTAATAACATTAAATTTCACAAAGACTTTCAATTATTTTTTTATCATCTGCCATATTTTTTTTTTAACAGATGAAGAGATAATCTTTAGCTTTGAATGTAGACTAACACATGACTGTGTAATTTGTTCATTCTAAACTTGTATAAAGAATACATCAATTTTTTTTTCTTTAAATCTGAATGTTGTTAGTAACCTACAGAGTAAGGGCAATTAAATTGATTGGCTTTTGAAGCAAGCGTAATTTTCATGCAGAATATATTAGGTTGTAACGAAAGTTTCCCGCCACCGCAAACTTCATCAGCACACAGTTCTCGTTGGCGTATTTGCTCATATTTTGTCAAACGATTTTTGGCATTTGAAAGAAAGAGGTTTACTTTATAACACTGTGTTGTGAAATCTGTAAAAAATATAGTTATCATTAAGTATAAGGTGTCTCAAATGGAACTATTACTCTAGAGGATTAGAACCATCATTTACTTCCACTTCTGTTGCAAAAAGTCAGCTACATAATATCAACGAATTATGAGTACAGCTTTAAGTACTATTGTTGTATCATGTGACACTGTGCAGGTTTGGTACCGAAAGTTCAAAAACAGTTATCTAAGGAGTTAGAAGTTAGTTTTTCAGGCAGATATGGCGGAAAACTTTCGTTACAACCTGATACATTATCTATAATGGAACATAATACGAATCATTTTTAATTGAATCGAGGAAATGGAAGGATATATAGAATGTTACATTTTATGCATCCATTTGTAATGTAAACAACTCAATCCCCCAGCCTTCCTCTGCTTCAAATCATTTGGATGGATTATTGAAAATTTGAGATTTGCCATACCTGCATTAGATAATGCAGAATTTTCACTAGCAAATTCAGGGAAATAATTTTGGTCAATGAAATGAATGACAGATCAGTAGTTTTATGTTGGATCCTGAGTATGAAGTCTATGTTCTGTGATTCTCGGATATAGTCATAACTGTTCTAGATTGTTTATTTTTAAAAAGCATGATAAAGACAACAAACAAAATATTTTGAAACATAAATTTAGTTTTGCTGGGAATGATGAAATTAAGCTTTACATATGCTTATAACTAATAATGTATGTTGGGAAATAAGCAATAGTCACTTCCAGGGATGTTAACTCCAACACTCGATTTGGGAGCACCCCGGGAGCAGAAAAAATTTCATTTGGGAGCACCTCGGGAGCAGAAAAATTCCATTTGGGAGCAGAAAATTTCCATTTGGGAGCAGAAAATTTCCATTTGGGAGCAGAAAAATTCTATTTGGGAGCAGAAAAATTCCATTTGGGAGCACCTCGGGAGCACAAAAAAATAGTTTCCGAGAGGAAAACTAAGATTCGAGATCAGAATTAACATGATTTTGGAGCATAAAATTGAAGATTTAGGAACACAATAAATGCATACAAGAAAAGCAAAGTTTGCAAGCAAACACCATTTGCTAAAAGCAAAACACTATTTGAAAGCACTTTAGGAAAGCTCTGGAAAAAAAAGGGTGTATACAGGCTATGCTATCAGCAACTTGGTAAAAACAATACATGGATTTACATGGACGGAAGGAATTTTTTTTTGTGTGTGTGTGAAACTGCTCTTTTTAATGGTTTTCATATAAATGCTAAATGGAAAGAGAGTGGGAGGGAAGTATTTCTTATATGCAATGGTACTTTTAATGCATGTTCGAAGGTTGTAAAAATATTAATATTTAAATGGTAGAATTAACATTTCTGCCGTTTATATCATTCTAGAATTATGTATTCAAAATTTAGTCTATTTTAAAATAAAGATTTTAATTACGGATCTATAAATGAAATTTGTAACACATTCTGAAAAATTTGCGGACGCACTTTGGCTGAACACGGGCCCAGGGGCGTCGCCCCGTCTGCCCCCTCTCGTAGAGCCTGCACACACACAAAAAGAAAAACAGTGGTGTAGTTTTAAGAAAAAAGGTTTAGGAACACTCGCAACTGAAGACTCAAAAATCATGCGTCCATCATGAAAAGTGAAGAACGCTTACTTTTGCTGACATAAGCTCGAATGAAAAAGTAGTGAGACGGCATCTCCCCGCTCATGATCTTCACGGGCCGAAAATGTCTAGCCTGGCCCGGCATTTAATCAAAATAAAAAATTCAGACCCGGTCCAGCTCGTATATTAATCATGATTTAAGGAAGGGGGGGGGGGGAATCACAAGCCAATCGTTTGGTCTTGTCCAAATTTTAGGAGAGCAAAAATTTCCGGAAAGGCTCGATTTTGCAAGCGCAGAGGACCGTCTTTAAGAGTATACGCTTGTTCCGGTCCATTCTAGAAAATGCTGAGGTCAGCCCGTGCCTTGAATGAATCGTGCTGCAAAAGCCTGGGCCCGCACAGATCTCAGCCCCCCGCGACTACACCACTGGCAGCGGATTTCCGGATTATTTTGAAATGAAATATTCTATTAATTCAGACAGCCTAGATTCTGATTTCTAAACCGGTCATGCTTCCAATTTTCATTCTTGCTACGGGCCGGGTCATAAACCGTGATTTTTTAGGGGCTGGGACGTCACCGTAATATACTGTTTTCTTTACGGACCGGTCTGGTTTAGATCAGGGGCGGCCCTGCGGTACATGACACCCACTCCACCCTGCAAACGTAGAAAAAGACGTCCCTTTTACTTTTTTCAAAATTGCTTTTATGATTTTAAGTTGGAAATCGTGCCCCTTCATAAACAAAAAACGGTGCCCGTTGCGATGATTACTTGTTTGCCTATCTGGCCGACCCTGATTGAGGTGACTAACAAAGCCCGACTGGTCCGATCCGGGGCGGGTAGAATGGCTTCGGAATGCAGCTTTCGTACGCAGTTTAAATCTTGCTTTACTGCTAACTAGCTTTCCATACACGCTTTAAAAGATAAATGAGCGTGGCAAAAATTTAACAAAGAGTCAAAATGACGTATTCGGCGCAGACCGGCGCAAAAATCGGCTAAAAGCGCAGTTCGGCGCAATATTTGTGTTTCGGCGCACCCTGAAAGAGTCAAAATGACGTATTCGGCGCAGACCGGCACAAAAAACGGCTAAAAGCGCAGTTCGGCGCAAGAATTTGTGTTTCGTCGCAGAATTAACATCACTGCACTTCGATATGAACTTGAATAAGATTTTGTTTTCCTATTAAACCACCATCATATTATCACCAGGTATTTTTTAGGTGTTTGGCCTATCAATAATGACAAAAAACCGCAATGTGTGTTGATCAATGTGTCTAATCAGCAAGATATCACAGGCAACATTACATCTGTTAAAATAATCCGAGAGATCAATTTGCTTGAAAAAGGTTCAATTTGAAATTCTGTTTTTCATTATTCTGATTAAAATCTATCTTATTTTAGCACTTAAAATTGATTTTAACGTTTAAAGAAAATTGAAATTTTAGTGCTTTGGTTAGTAAACAAGACAAAGAAAGTCAGGGAAATTGAAACTATGATATCTGAAAGTACCTTATAATGAGGTTTTAATACATTCTTATAAATGTAAGCAATATCAATAAATACAATATATTCAAATTATATTTATTATCATAATTACATTTCTGTGTAAATTGCCTCTATTTTTAATATATGCATGCATGTTTATTTACCAATAATTATACCATTAAATACTTTCAACACTTTTTCTTTTAAGCTTTAGTAGAAAAGTAAATAATTTTTAAGTATAACATTAGTAAAATTTATCTGTATGCTGTACTGACTTCGATGGAATTGTTTCTCCTCTCCCCTGCATGAGTTTATAATTTTTAATACCTCAATACCATAAAATATCATCAATCTACTTTAAAGTTTATGGCAACATTTATTCATTAAAAATAGCAAGTAATAAAATACTTAAAATTATTGCCAATATGCAGTCAACTCTGGTTATAGTGAATCTCTGGGGACCGACAAATTTCGTTCACTATATCCGAAGTTCACTAAAGCTGATGTTCCGATGTCTGGTAACAATAAAACAATACAAAGCCTGAAAATAGAATTTTATACAAGTACTGAATGTTTATTAAGCAAATCAAACGTAATTGATCACATTTATGGTTCTAAAATAGTTGTTAAGTAAAATAAACACAATTAATCACATTTATGGAAATAATGTACATTCCATTAAGTTGGCAAAAGGTGTTGCCTCTAACATGTGATATTACATTGAGAATGGAAAATGACATCGTCCAAAGTCAAGAGCGATATTTCAGCTTTTGGTTCACCTTCTAAAGTACCCTGCTTTTGTAAATGAATGCTTTTAAAGTGTAGCATGCATTACAGCACTGAGAAAATTATGACCCTTCCCCTTTGTTTAGTGTAAGTAAGCTAGCCTAAACACTGGCAATTCACCTGTATTTCAGAACAGGTGATTGAAAATCTTTTATCTAGAACATAAAAGAGACACTCTTCGTAGGAATCGAACATTACCTCTACCTTCCAGAAAATTTTAAGTTCACTATAACTGGTCATGGTTCACTAAAACCGAAAAATGCTATGTAGATTTCTAATGTATGTGAATCAGTACTAAGGAAATGAGTTCACTATATCCGGAGTTGACTGTGTGTGTGTGTATATATATATATATATATATGAGAGAGAGAGAGAGGATGTCACCAAAAAAAACTGACCTAGAGTTTTATTCTTTAAATACGGATCAGAGATATAACACAATAAAGTAAAGTTACATAAAAAGAGAGATACAGAATTTTATGGTACGAATTAAAATTTTCTGGTGATTAAATCTAAATAAATACAACATTTATATTTTTATGCAGTCCAGCTATTGTTATAATCCCTCATCATTTTTGCTTAAACATCTCTGAGCCTTTTCTTGATGAAAAGCTGCAATTTTGTACATCAACTAATTGATGTATGGGGTGCGTTTTACTTCTTGGAGATTTTTTGTAAGGGACCACATAAAAATTAAAATTTTGTGTTTAACTTAAGATTTAATAGATAGTAGATGTCTTTGATCAATATTTAAGGAATAAAATCTTAGGTCTGCTTTTTTTGTGAGGGACACCTTGCATTTGTATGAATCAAAAAGATACACTATACAAAGGGAATTTTAACTGTGTAAAATGTTTTAATAAGCAGGTCTATAATAAAAGAAACTTTATTAAAAAAAGATAAATAAACAATGTCAATTCATTAATGCAATATGCATCTGTTATGTACAAACATCAAAATTTTGGATAACATTTATCCAATTTTTCTCGGTAAAAATAATCAAAATGTAGTTACAATTATTATATCAGTGGTTTAAAATCTTTCCATTAAAAAATATGTTAAGGAAATCAAAATGTATTAAGAAATACAGTCGACCCTCGTTAACACCCCCCCCCATGATAAACCACCACCCTCCTAGATTGTCAGTTCAGAGAGAAAATGGATTTACTACAAAAAAAATCCCTCAATAAACTGCCATCTGCTGTTCACTTTTTAGGAAAAAGTTCATTTTTCTATTGCAAAACTGACTACTTAAACCATCAATGACTGCTTAAAGTGAAGTTCCAAACATCAATGGATCATCTTTTGGAAAACAGATGATCCATCATGCTGGATTAACCCTCCTATATGATTGTACGTGATACAGCTTCGATAACTCATCCCAACATTTCTTTCTCAAGGGTTAAAAGGTACTTCAATCAAAGCAGTATAGTTCATTATTTTGAACAGAACCAAGATATTGGCAGTCTTTCCAAAGACCTTACCTAAAAGTTTTGAAGATTTACGAAAGCATACTGTGAAATATTTGTAGGTGTAGCATGATAAGACTGAATTGCATTCTTTTCAACTTGAACTAAACCCTTCATGACAGTGTGTGTTTTCAAGAATGCTCACCTACAGGGGAAATAAAGCTTTGATCAGGAACAATTTTCAAAGCTGGGTGTTTTCCTTTGTTGCCATAAAGGGATGCAATCACACTGACAAAAATAGAAATGAGTAAAGTCCGCCTTGAAGTTTTACCACAGAATGCTACAGGATTATTACGACCAATAGATGCTATGTGGCATTATAAAATCGTTTTAAGTACACCACAGAAGATTTTTAGTGAAAAAAAAAAATCTCAACGACACACATTAAGATTGAGATAATTGCATGGCATTAAAAGATGCCATTTATCTACATAAAAAGGCTTGAGACTGTAGGAAACTTTGGAAGCAGTAGCACAATGGGTTAATAAATTTACGAAAGCATACCCTGAAGAAAGTGAATGTGGTGCCAAAATAGAGCTGAAGACAGCAAACAAGAGGAAAGTAAATCTGCAACTGAAGAAATAGTGCAAAAGAATGTGTCAACTAAAGAAGCCCAAGATTATATTTATAAACTGAAACATTATTTTGAGCTGCACAATAACTATTTGTATGGTGTCACATTTGGAAAATGTATGGATTCATTTTGTGTGACAAATCAAAGGCAGACTACTTCGGATAATTTTCTTAGTTTTGGATAATTAATAAACAGTATGTTTATCTATTCAATCACTTTTTTCAAACTCATTTGCTTTCCTTTGAATAAATACAGTTTACTTTGACAGAAAATTACTTACTCCATGTGCTTTCCTTAAAAGCAAATATATTCACAGCATTAGCTTGAACAGATAAATTTTAAATTCCCTTTTTAAACCGCCACCCTTGCTTACTGCCAAAAAATACGTGGAATAAAAGATGGCAGTTTATCAAGGGTTGACTGTACTCTTTAATGAAAAAATAATGTTCTTGTACAGTTTGATGTAAACATACAATAAAATTATATAATAAAATGAAAAAAATTATTTTACCAAGACGCAGCATATCCATAGGTATCCTATAGCCTTTTGCTTCATACAACAAAGTAATTAAACCATTTATTTGAGAAATCCCTTTAATCAGACAAAACTCTCACTATTTATTCTGGATTTCACGTACCCTATAAAATACTTTGGCCATACACCAAGTTACATTTTTACAATGCTAACCAATTTTTTTTTATGAATTTTTGAAATCGTTTGACTTATAGGTTTCTCAAATAAATGAAAAAGAAAGTCATATTACTGAAGTACTATGATCAAATTTCATACTAAAAACAAGAATTTTATTTTAAATAACTCAAGAAAAATATGCATGTTTGTCAAAAGCAGAACAATGATCAAATAACTTGGAAAAAATACACAAAAATAATAATCACTAGAAAAGATTATTGAGTAGGTAGGTATTTTTATAACAACTGTTAATTTTTGCCAGAGTAGTTTTCTACTTTCCTCTAAATCACAAATAGCTCACTGATGCGAGATTTTCTGAGTAAAATGTCCAGATGTTGCCATCATGAGGAATGTGACTCATCAATTTTCTTCAACTTTTCCTTGTTTATCAACTGGACGACTTCATTTTGTACAGGGAACCATGAATGGTGATCAGTATTTTGTTTATAGAGATTCACCCTGTTGGGTATTCAAGTTCAAAAGCAAAACAAAGAGGCATAATATTGTTGTGTTTTAAGTTGAAAGTATGCTTAGTCATAACTCTCACCAACTTCTGTTCTGCCATTAAAATGGGAGAGGCAATTTTTAAGCCCCACATAATCTTCCAAAGGTGTTTAAATACCATACAAATAAATTTCATAAGGGATAGTTAATATATTAGTATAATTTACTTTGGTTTTGACTCTCTTAAAACTTTGTCTATCAGTGATAAGTCATTTTTCAATAACTGATCTATTAACATAATTCTTCCATTACCACATACCACTGCAGTACATAATTAAGCATCTCAATAAATTGCTTCATAAATGAGTGCAATACATCACCACAGCTGCCAAATGTTCTTATTAAGTAATTATATCAGTTCCGAGTTTTGAACTATTATTCCATTTGGCCAGAAATTACGGGTCTTTCTGATAACGTTTTTAAACAGTAAATTTGACATCAGCATTTAAAAAAAAAAAAAAAAAAAAAATTTAATCTCAGTGGTATTTTTCTGAATTATGGTTTTATTACAATTTGCGTAGTCTGTAATTTGGTCTTTTCCAGTACAAAAATTTGCTGAGATTTTCTTTCTATTTTTTTTGTAATGATTCAGTCTCATTCATGCAAAGCTGCTATTATTTTAAATTTTCCCTTCATAAAAATACTGCACATCCGAAAAGTATTAAATGGATCCAAAGGTAGTAAAAGATTTCAGTTTGAAGCAAATAATTAAATTTACAGAGATAATTTTGAGATCATATTTGAATGTGTATGATTGATACATTATACTGCTATGTTAATTTGGCAGCTATGTATCTCAAAGCTCTTTTCTGAGCACCCAATTTAATTATATGCTTAATTCTATAAATTTTTTACAAATGAACACGAGCAATATGATTTTTCAAATTAATTTTTTGATTGAAAGATTTATTGCACAAATTACACTTGAAAGGACGTTCCTGAGTATGAGTCAAAATATGCCGTTTCATGTTTGCTGAAAAGTTTGACATATGAGGACAATAAGGGCATTTGAAGCAGAGAGCTGATTTTCCATCTTCCATTGAAACTCTGACAGCTAAAATGAAATAAACTTTCTGTAAAGGTTTTGATAAATAAATAATAAAAAATAAATAACATGTATATTATAATTCTAAAGAAAAATAATATTTTTTTTTTTAAAGTAGCTTACAAGCACATAAAACCAGTCATACACCCAACACTTTCTTTCGCATGAAACATAATTTACTAATTACAAATAACTTTTTTATAATACAGTGAAACCTGCTAAGTTGACCACCCAGTGGTTCCATGATTTTGTGGTCAACTTATTGAAGGTATAATACTTACTTTTTGATTTTGGAATTTTATCATCTATGCAGGGGAGTAACTGCGAGATTTGTCACCCGGGCCAAAACGTGTTATGCAGAAAAAACGATTGGAGTGGGCCAAGGTGCACAAAAATTGGAGTATTTAGGAATAGAGACAAGTTATTATCTTTTCTTTAATGCCTGATAAGCCTGGCCACATTTGGCATAAAGCAAAGGAGAGCATGAGGCCAGAATGCCTGATTCGCACATCAAACACCCAGAAAGCTTAATGGTGTGGGGATGCATGTTATATCAGTCAACTGGTATGGACAACTTTATTTTGTACAGGGAACTATGAATGGTGACAGTATGTTGATGTGCTAGAGGATCAACCAGGGATCAACTGCTAAGTTTGGTAGTGCTCGTGACCACAGCTCGTGACATGTTTCCAAGGCCGAATTCGGCTGAAATATCCATTTAAATGTATATTTCAGCAAGATCTATCACCCTGACATACGCCTAAAAAGGTAAGGCAAACTTTACAATGAATTTTAAATTTTATTTCCGTTCAGTTCTGACCTCTATATCGAAACATTCGTTATTTTAGGTTAACACAGCATTTACAAAACATGGAATTGATGTACTCGCATGGCCAGTAAACTTGCCAGATTTAAATCCCATTGAGAATTTATGGAGCATAATGGGAAAGAAAATAACAGAATCATCCAAGAACAAAACTAGAACTTCAGGAAACAATAATTAAAGTTTGGCGTCATTAAATACCACAAGAAGTGTTGCAAAACCCTGTGGATTCCATGCCTAACAGAGAGGCTGCTGTCATCAAAGCCAGAGGCAGCCCAACCAAATATTAAATGCTTTTTAGTTAACTTGAACTCTTTTATTATTTTTTCTGATCAAAAGAACTTGATTTTTTTTTCTTTACTTAATTTTATTCCGGGGAACCAAAATGGATTCCGATACTGATAACCTGTAAATTTTGTATGTTATTATTATTTTATTTTTTTGTTGAATAACTTAATTATGTCTTGCTTTTAGACTATTTTAACATATTGACATAAAATATATCAGTTTAAATGAAAAAAAAATTACTTTGGGGGTCTTATTCTTGAAAAAACGTGAAATTTCTCTATCTTGCAATAAATACTTTTTTGACCAGTAGTGTGTATATATACAGAGTGTCCAGTGCTAATGCTGTCCAATGGCTATTTCCTAAGCCGTTAGTCAGAGACACATAGTTCCAATTGAAAAAATGCTTTAAAATGTATAATCTATTACATCAGAAGCAGTCAAAGTCAATAATTTAATTTCTATAAAAATTACGAAATTTAAATTTTTATATGGTCCCCCCGTCCTATCAGGTATATTTAGAAAATTTTTCTTTATACAATTTCATGCACACACAAAAAAATCGTCCTTCTATGACCAAAATTCATCGATTCACGAAGCAGCAAACATTGTGACTTAAGTGACTTTTCCACGTTTAAAAATGTCCCATTATGGTAAACAGTTAAGGGACCGTATAAATACTGAAATTTTAAATTATAGGTTTTAATTTCATTTTCTGGCATAATGTGGAAAAAGAAGCAAAACTAATTTTAGAGTACTAATCTTCAAGCAGACAGGGCCTTATTATCGCATGGGCAAATCGGGATTTTGCCCAGGGCCCCAGGCTCGAAAGGGGACCCACTTTCAAATGTTCTTCTGAAACATTCTTTTTTATATCAAAATTTTGTTAAAAATAAAACAAATTTCATAGATCATAGCCCCCCCCCCCCCCCAAATCCATCAATGACCGGTGCCCCTGTAGGTCATAATTGGTAGATCATAAAGCTAAACCAACACAGATAAATGTTCTTTTTGTATTTTATTAAGTGTTGAAGTATTTTAACAAACTTCCTGAACTCCGGATTAGTGTTTAAAATGTATCAATATATCTTTAAAATGCATTTTTCACAAAATAAATTAGTTTTTTTTTCTTTCTTTTTTTTTTTTTACTTATCCAAAAGCACTGATCATGTCTGCGTGTATATAAATTTACTTGTCTGCAGTTTAAACTGATTGAATTTATTTTAAAACATATTCATTAAAATAACAAACTATAATTTCTTACTGATTAGAAAAAAATCTTAATAAAATATGCTTGTTGATGTAGGTTAGACTACACTGAAAATGGAATAATTGAATCAAACTAGAAATTGAAATTTGCACTGATCATTTTCTTTTTTTACACACTGTAAAATTAATAGTTCAGTATCAGTAACAAAAATGTCTCAAAACAAAATACAATATAATTATGATACACTGGACTATCTTTTAACACAGTTTCAAAAAAGAAGAGTGTAAAAAAAAAAAAAAAAAAAAGACAAAAAGCATTTTTGAACTTTATTTTATGGATGCAAAATGGCAGTGCTGGTGCCAGCCTTCGCTTGATGGGAGGGCCGTCTTCCTTAACAAAAGGGGGAGGGCAAATAATAAACTCAGTATGTGTAAAATTTTACATTTCAATGCTTGTACAAAGAACATTTTAATCATTTTACATAAAAATACATATTTAAATTTTTAAAACATCAGCTAAAAAAGTATAAAATAATTTTACCTAGCCTGATAGAAATTTATAACTGCACAAAGATTGTCCTAAAAATTTGTAATCATAAATTATCAAAAATACAACTTGGACTATAAAACTTTTATCCTCCTTTTGTGGGAAATTAGGCTTTTCTATTTTATCCTATTTTCATAGTAGTCAGTTTAATTGTGCCTTTTCTACTTCTTGTCCTTACTCTCCAACCAACCCCATTATGAAGCATTTTTCTTGCTATGTACCTATTCTATTTTTATATAACTGATGTAATTAAAATAATGAAGTTTTGTTTGAATATGTGTATCAGTTGAAAAGGAGAACTCCTAATGTGTACAGACCCCCTGTGTCTCCTAACAGGGATCAAAACTGATTATAAATTTTATTAATATTTTAAATATTAAACTTACTTATATTCAATGTAAATTACTATAATAATAGTAAAACATAAACATACTATTATGTAAGATACTCAAAAAATGTTTTTAAATCTATATAAAATTGGAGTTTCTTTTGGGATTTTTAAATGACTTGTTTAAAAAGACTGGTCAAATCGTAGAAATGAAATTTGCAGCTCTTCCCTTTTTTACTAAGTCGGAAAACAGAATAATTTCTTTCCCCTTTGGACCAGAACCTTTTTTCTAATCCTCCCATTGGTTTAGTGTTTGCCGTCCAAAAGCAGTTAATTTGTATTGTGTGGTTATTATTATTTTTTTTTTTTCTATGATTGTTATGGTAAGAGAACAAAATCGTGGATTCTCAAAGTGTAAAAAATTGGCAAAAAGTCATTATTCTAAATTATTGTTTGAAATATACTTAAACCTGCGAGTGAGCATTGTAATATATAAATAAAATAAAGTAAAATATGCTTAGTAAAAACCTAACAAAAAAAGCTTTTTAAGCAGGGCTTACCACTGCTTCAAGACCCACTGAACTGCACCAGACACCACCCTTTACAACAAAACAAAAGGAACTTGGATCCAATTAACTACCATCTACACATTTACTACAAAACAAAGAAACTTGAGTCCAATATTGAGTAAAAATTATTGATAGGAGCATTTTTTTCAGTGTTGTTGGGTCTTTTTTTTCTGCTCACCAAGCCTATAAAAAGGCTAGTGCTTGCCAGTAGGGGGGGGGGAAAGTTCTCCAAATATTACAGCATTAAAAATATATGTTTTATAACATACAAATTGCAAATAGCGTACTTTTGGAAAACTAATTAATAACTCAAAAACTATGGTTCAAAATTTGATTGATATATTCACATTTTTCTAATAGAGTATTAAATGGCACATGGAGACAAACTTTGAAATTCTATATTGCTAAAAAATTTAAGTTTGTTTCGGTGGACCCTAGCCATCATAAAATTTTTTAAATCTCATACTCTCAAAAATTCTTGGTGAATATTTCCTTTAAATACATATCGCATAGTGCTTGATATTTATTTTTTTACTTAAATTTTTGGTTTTATGAGCAAGAACAGCAAAAAATTCTGTTGCTTGCATCTCTTCAAATATGCTGCTTTTCTCCTTATCTGCCATTATGCAAAAAGTGACAACGACCTCTACAATTTGAGCATTTTTCACAGAAACTTCTGGCAGCACAAAATCAATATGAAAACAACCATGTCTTCCTTTGTTATTGCTAATGAGGGGTGGTCATCAGTTACCTTAACACATACGAGAGCCAGGTGACATCTCCCACCAAAGTCGCAGTTAAAAAGGTCATCACAAAGGTAATTCACAGCTAATCAGGGGAAGTCTCATTATAATCCCTGCTCATCCTAGAAATGAGGATCTCGTCTACTGATTCCTTCAAAACCCAAGAAACAGATTCCCAGCTGCAGATAATTAATCACTTCAGAAAAAGAATAGTGGAAAAACTCGTACACAATTAGAGGGGGAGGGAACCAAACCTGTTTTGAGAGATCACAGTAAAAGTCATTACAAAAATAACTAAAATAAGATTTTTAAAGTCTTTTGATAGAATTTTTTATCTGGCTACAAAATTTTCTTCACTTAAAAAAAAAAAAAAAAAATTCTTTTTTTTTTTTTTGGGGGGGGGGGGGGGGATTTTCCTGATTGGAGGGATGGGGTGGCAGTCATCCCAGACACTGGTGCTACCACTGCATAAAATTATTATTCTTTGAGAATTTTTTACCTCTCGCATATATTTACTATCCAGCATGAGCAGAGTGGTAGATAGAAGGGCTCATACAACTACTAAATCTATGTGCAATTATTCTTTGTTTAAGTATACTTTTTTTTACATAGTATTGCACTGAATGTATCAATGGTGGAAAAGAAAATCCAGTGTATTAGATTTATAGAAATATATTTCACATTGATGCCAAGTTAATAGCAATGCTCCATAGCAATCAAAATACATTTATCAATGAGGTAAATAACTTTTTATGGAAAGACTGATTTCAGCCCTTTTGCTACCCTGATTAAGAATAAATAAAACGAATTCTGCTCTATGGCATTCCTACAATACTGTTTTTTTTTTTTTTTTTTTTCCCATTTTGGAATTCTACAAAACAATGCTTTGGATGGCTGTCTACAGTTAAGTCTTGAATGAAGGGAGAGGGGGGGGGGGGATTACACTTAAGCAAAATTTACGGCATAAAATTCTACAATACAGAATTACATTCATAACTTATAGGTATATAATCTTTACATGGTTGCTTACAGGTATAATTTTAAACAAAAGGCACTTTCAGCAATGCCTTTTGTTTAAAATGTTACCTGTAAATAACTACACGCGTAACTCATAATTTGTTTAAACTACAAAAATATCTAATACAAGTTTAATAAAATTCTTTCAGTTAAAACTTAATTCACAACAGAAACCTGTAACGATATCCTATGTTATAATGTTTTACATTTTATTTTGCTGAAAAATATTCTTTACACCAAAGTCATCCAAAAATTATGATTATTCACAACAGTATATATATTTTAGTTACAACAAAAATAATAACGTAGCATAAAACAGTTGCAACCCAGTAATAAAAACCCATAAGCAGAATTTTTTTTTCCAATATATACAAAATTTGTCAATAGAAAATTTAATTTCATTGCAAGAATTCTTTACAGTCAACTCTAATTACCAAACAACTCTAATTTTCATTAATAATAATAATAAAAACAATTAAAATTTACAATAATAATATTTACAGTCAATTTCTGAAAAAAATATAGTTTTTTCATTCAGTAAAAATTGATATATTACATCACCATACAGGGTCCCGATTAACACTCTCCGATACTATAGGCCTGCTATCATTTCCAGCCAGCCCTCCCACTTTCTATTCCAGTTCCCAAGTCATGTTTAGAAGAAAATAAATACAGCTAGCTCTGCTTAAACTAATGTCAACAGTTCCAACATATGTTATTTAACTAAGCAGGGAAAATCAGGAACTGAATTATTCATTTTATTTAAAGTTGTCCTTAAATCTTAACTTAATTTCTGACACATTCCCCAAAGACATTTTTATTTGAAAATGCATTGTACTGGTAGGCATGCTTAGGGGAGTGTCCCTAGCTATAGCCATTGCCCCTGTTATGGCCACTTTGATAAATTTAATGATTTTTCTAAGCTTTAACATAAGCTAATAAATCAAATAGTAAACTACATCAAGCTACAGACAATCTAAAATCTTTAAAAATAACTGTTTATTCAGTCATAAAATTATGTAGTCATTGTTTATGTTAAACATTAAATAAAATTAACTGATTTGTAAAAAATTGCAATTATCAATGCAAAAAGTTCGGTTTTAAAAAGAAGAAGAGGTAAAAATTTAGACATTTGTTACAGCGCAGCTAGTTTCTAAGTACTAATAATTTGTATATGAAGATATGAGAAATGTATACTTAAGATTACAAAAAGCAAGAAAAAGATAGAATAAACTGAGAAAAAAGCTCTACAAATAAAGAATCGGCAAATGAAACTATATTAGAAAAAATTAAAGATAAAAATTCATCATTAGAAGATTGTATAGGAAATAAGACTAATGAAGATCATGGCTCCCAAATCTAAATACGGGCCTTGGACTCAGGATCAGAGATGGGGACTCCCCACCCCTCTTCCATTTTACAGTTGTATGCTACATTATTATTTCACATTTATATATTACGCATACCCTTTTTAGAATGTAATTTAACCTGAAAATACAGTGTCTAAATGAAGAGCTTGAGTGGATGAATAAGTTAACTGACAACTGTCACACAGCTTATGCCATGACAATAACTACCATCACCAATTACATTAAACATCAATGATAGCCTGTTTATCATAAACATATATTTTAAATTTTAAGCTGTAATAGATGTAGAATCTCTTGTAAAATTTCATTACATGAAAAAAAAAAATCAAAATAAATTTTCTACTTTGTATTAAAGTAAAATAATTAAACAAATAAATTGTGTAAGGCTGCAAGACCCGCCCCCCTCCCTCAGTCCCACACCTTGGACCCAAGGGTCCACCCAGCCCCACACTTGTAAGGTCCATGATGATGGCAATAAAGCAAAAGGAAGTGAGAAGTCAGTGGAACTGACTGCAACAGTTAAATCTAAAACCTGGAGACTTTGCCTGTAAAACTTACAAATAATGGGGAAAAAAAAAGAGAGCAAGAGAGTATTGTTATGTTGCAACAATTTTAATTTGTTTCAGATTAAGTGTTTAAAGAGAGTAAATTGTGAAGAAAGAAAGAAAGAAAAAAAAACTTGCTTCACTTACATCAAAAATGAAGTTCTTATAATCAACATAGTTGATGTTATTTGAAAATTATCCGAATCTCAGCCCATTCTAAAAAGACGTGTTCCACAGAACATGCTTCCAGGCATTGCTGTGATGCCTTCAAAAATTTTAGTTTTATGTACGTTAATTATTCAGTTCAATAATGTTGATCATTCTGCATGGGGGAAGGGGGGGGGAGAGTGACGAAAACAACTACATTTGTATAACATTTTTTCTATTAAATTTAATGTAACAGTATATTTGTGTCTTTCATACATTCCTTAACTTTTGTCACTTATTTGTAATTTTCTTTAAATGGTCGTAACTGAGTCCATAATGGGGAAAGTGTCAGAAAAATATTTAATAAATTATATAAAATAAAGTATGTTTTTAAAAATAATTTTGGTTGTGCAGAATTACTTTGTACACTTAAAAATATATTGTATATTCTTTTCAAAGGCTTTTGATAATTTTTTAAGACTGAAAAAATATCTTGAATCTTTAAAAAGGCTTAAGGTGTTCACAAGTAGGGACACCACCCTATATGTGTGATAGATAATACAATAACTAAATAACTATAAAAAGCAGAGTAACCTTTAAATTAGAATAGTATAAATATTTATATATATCAAATAATAAGTATTGCAGTTTTGAGACCACCAAATTCTTTTTACTATACGCATGGGCCTGTCACCATACCTTTCTGAAATGCTTATCCCCAGCTTCAATGACCAAGTTCCTTTTTGCGAGTGTCATAATTTTAATAATTTCTAATTAAGCCTAGATAAAATTGCTTTTGATCCTCATTATTTACACGAATCTGAACTAAACATATTATTTTAACCCCTTTTGGAAAAAATTGTTGGGTTTTCATGTATTATACTTTACTATATCACTATTCAATATTCTGGTAGTAAGGTACCCATTATTGTCTCTTATGTACAAACAGATAGTAAATGATTATTATGACAAACATAATCATAAACTTTTATTATGAATTATTGTTTTAATTATTTATTATTTGAGTCGCACAGTAAGTTATTACTTGATTATAAAATCAATAACAGGTAATGAAACAAACTGGGAGCGTAGATATTTGATATGGATACTGCAGTACCCGTATTCATTTAAAATGTGCGAAGCATTTGGTCATTGATGCTAGAGTTATTGAAGATAGTCCAGATATAAATCAACTTCCCAATAACTTTTTCAGGTAGGAAAATATAGTAAATGAATATTATGATATATTGCCATACTTGATTATATATAGTCATACTTAAAAAAAAAAAAAAAAAGAAAGAAACTGAATTATAATTCTGGCTGCAATGCATGTCAAATATAATGAAATTACATAAAAAAACTTAACAATAATAAAAATTTAGAGATGGTCTCAGACTTGCATTTGAACACGTATTGCCCCTTCCTTTAAAAAATAATGGGTATTTAAGTCAGTAGGGACCATAACTTTATTAATTGCTTCATAACTGTAATTTCATTATTTTAAACACCTATTGTTTCTTATTTAAATGTTCCACAGTTCAGCAGAAGAAAACAGTTTATTTTAATCTTGTGAAAAACTGCATACTCTTGAGGAACTATTTATAAATGCACTAACTATGAATCTGACATAAATTTTCTAGTACAGTATTTTTGTAGTACATTCAATCTTATACAACTCTTGATTTATGATGTCACATTTTTGACTGCTATAGAAGAAATACTGATTAGTTCACTCAGTTTTCTAATGGAGTAATAATGAAACTTAGAATAATTTTGGAAAAGAAAATTTTTTCTTTGCTTAGGGCCATTATGGAGGAATGTAATATAGCGTTAAAAAATTACAAGGAAACTGAGGGTGCATAAAAAGGATCAGTAAACTTTTTGAAGCATAAATATTTTCATAGACTGCCCAGTTCTGAAAAAGTTCAGCCATTGCCATCAATCCATTTAACTACCAATAGCATGGTGGTCAATCGAATCACCCATCTGGCGACACAGAAAAGTTTTCAGACACAGCTGACTGTGTGGCCGTACAGCCAGCTGTGTCAGGTCCCAATGCTGCACTTTTACAGCATTGGGACCATTTAACCATATTTTTTTTTTGCGCCTAGCAGTAAAAGTGCTGAAATAAGATGGTTTTATGGCAAACCACAGAATGTCAAAGCATTAAATTGAAGTTATTTATACTAAAAACATGTGGAAAAACCTGCCTACAATAAACATGTAGTTGTAAACTCAAATAGCAGAAGCCACTAAGCATGTTTTAAAAGATGTCGACGCAAATATGCTCTGTTGATGAACTTCTCCAGGCATATATCACATGAATAAGGCTTTTCCCCTGTGTGTAAACGCATGTGAACATCGAGTGTTACTTTCTGATTGAAAGACTTGTTGCAATATGTACACGCAAATGGACGCTGGCCAGTATGAATCAAATAATGTCTCTTGAAATTAGCAACATGTGGAGTTTTATAAGGGCAGGCATCACAAACGTAGAATTTCTTTGTATTAGAAAAAACTTGTAAAAAGGAGGATGATTCATCTCTGTTTTCTGAGCTCTCATAACTTTTGCTAAAGAAATGACCTAAAAAGAATCAATATACCTTAAGTTTTTTAATTAAAATTTATATTTTAATATTTTATATATTAAAAAAGTTAATACAAATATTTTTAGGTTAAGATATATATAACTCTTATGATTAATGACACAAATTTTAAACCTTCTACGTAATCCACGTAATAACCACCCTGCTAAGATTTTTTGAATGAATACTTCATAATTTTAAAATCCTTTTTCATTGAGCAATTTTTTCCTCCATAAAAGTTTATAAGTATTTCTCAGCTTTCATGTTAAAAACAATAAATATGAACATCTTAATTTAGCAGGATAATAAACTTAAAACAAACTTTTATACAAAATCAAAACTTGTGATCTTTTTAAATTAATGTATCTATTTAAAACTATAAAGGTTTGATAATAAACATTCAAACACATAATATGATGCTTCTAGATCATACAAATCATTTATGATTAAGGAAAAATGTTCATACATAACATCTTTAAAAATATACCTTTAAAGAGCAATCATAGACTACATAGATGTTTTACTTCTCAATGATTTATTAACTTCAATAACAGATTATTATTGATTAGCACAGGAAAAATAATATTTCATAATTAAACATTTATACCAGCAGTCTTTTTATATATTTCTTGTTTTTTTTTTTTTTTTTTTTTTTTATAATATCACTAGGGGCCTTGGCCTCTAGACTCGCTTTTTGTATGAGGCATTCGGCTTATTCATTAAAAAAAGCATAATTTCAACAAACAAAACCCAAAGATTGGATCAGATAGAATGTTACCAAACTACACATTGCTTGGTTCTTGCATGTTCCTTGGAACATAAAAATTTTAAACTTCGCACTATTTTTAATTATGTGAAACCCATGGAACCCCTTGCATATTAGCCAATTATGGCGATTTTTCATAATTTGGCGACTTGTGTGCATGTATAGTTAGTAATTAGCTCTAAGAAAACAGTACTTCATATGTTTTATTTGATAAAAACTACGGAACTAACTCTTATAATGGCATAGTTAACGCCACCAAATATTTCTACTGGTAGCAAATACTCCAGCTGGACTGAACCGGCTTTAAAATAATCTGCATTTTAATTATTTTTCATTTTCAAGATACTGGATTCTAATATTTTGGAACTCGCGGTTTAGATTCACCCTGCTTGGAAAGATATCATTTTGCCAAAATGTCACTTTTTAAATGAGTTACAATTAGTTATTCTGTTTTGGAAAAACAGAATAATCAATAATTCTAAACTATTGTCTAAGAGAACTTACTATTTGAAAATTATCAACTTTGTGTAACACACTTCGAGTTATTTATTTCACATTCTTTTTAATTTGGCATAAAATTGGTGTAATCCTACTTCATGTTTGTCAATTTCACGCAATTCTACATACTTAAAATTGCTTTTATTGCAAAGGAATGAATGATTTTATGCCAAATCTGGCAGCCATTCTGTTTATTTTTTCAGTTTTTTATTAATATCTTCTAAAATAATTAGATTTTCGAAATTTAAGTCAGCTTATCAGGTTCCTCGGAATTTTTCGAATCCATGGACACCTTAGTCAAAACTCAAATCCCCACAGTTTAGGAGGAGATAGCCAAACAAGCTTTTGATGGCGTTGGCGTAAGCAGCCGTTATTTTTTTTTTAGAATAGAGAGATACAAGGAAAATTTTGTGACCCTCATAAGTTTGTATCAGTTTAGGTTTTTTCTATCATACCTATTAAACTTGTTCCATTTAAAACAGCTTTAGAAACTGTTGGGATATAACAATTTCAAGTGCTGGTATTGTCACCTCTTATCTAAACTGAAGAACTATGCATAAGCGTACAACTTCAGCTTCAAAACAACCTTCAGGCTTATTTTGCATCACTGGCAATAACACTCATTGAAAAGAGGATTGGAAAACTTGCTCACAACTATGAAAAATGCCTTAATCTTCATAGTGATTATGTGGGGGGGAAAATTAAAAACACTTATACTTTTAGTGATAAATTAATTTCTTTTTCTTAATTCTTGTATTTTTTTTATGGTCTATTAAAGGTTGAGAAAAAAGCCTCTCGTGTATGTATATATATATATATATATGTTATGGTTAATAATTGGCTTTTATTAACCCTTTGCAGCCGTGTGTCTACTCTATGCCACCAAAGCTTTTTTACCATTCCAGTTATATGTCTAGTCTCAGCCACCAAAGCTTTTTTTTTTTACCATTCCAGTTGCATGTCTACTGTATTATTGTTCATTCAGCAAAAACTAATTTCGACTAACATGACACCTATGGAAAAAAGGTATACAACTCCAAAGGGTAAATAAGCTGGTTAAAATGAATTTTAAAATATTCAACCAGTTATAATTAACATTTACCAATGTAGTTAATGTAATAATTATGAACACTAGGTTTGATATCTAGGCTACTGATTAATTTATTATTTAAACAGCTGGTACTGGTAACAGCTTTTTCCAAGGGCCCACCGATGTGTTTTAGAGATTTACAAAGGCACAATAGTAAGGGATTTTCAAGGGGGCTTGCTGAAATTGTAGCCAGACCTAATGATGTTTTTCTTTCAGATTAGCAAAGGTCCACCGATAGTACATTTTAGAAGGGGCTGCCCATTTATTTATTATTTTTTTTTTTTAGGTCTGCATGGAGCTACTGATAGTGGATTTTTAGAGGTTCTCCATACTGAATATTTAGTTTATTCAGGCCAGTAAAAAGCCAATGACAGATGATTATCAAGGAGGACCCCCTCAAAAATTGTGTTACAGCTGGAGTTTGTGCTTAGTTGCAATGACCAAACTTCATTAGTAATTATCAATACTAACCAGTCAATGTAATTAAAATGCACTACTTATTAAATTAACCAAAAAATGCAGTTGTTAGTAATAATAACCACATTATTAACATTAACAGTAAATATATGAAATATTTGAAATTGTGTAAAATACGTATCTAAATTAACTTTGTTTAAAAAGGTTATGAATAGATTTAGATTACATTTTTATATTATACAACTTTATGGTACAAAATAAAACATGGTATTAAAGACAGTGATAGAGCTGCACTGCTAGAGGCAAAGCCTGCAGTTCATTAAAAAAAAAGTTTTAACAATACAAGTTGGAGCGTCGACATCTGACAGTATAAGACTGCCACAAGTTAATGGCAGATGTAGGATCAAATGTCTCTAAAGTGCTTTTTGATTGCTTTATTTGCATTCTATACTGCAGAGTGTCTTTGCCCATTGACAATGACCTGTCATCCAAATTATTCAAAGTGTGGTTAACACTGCTTCACACACATTCAACTTGAGCAGCCACCACGACCATGTGACGTATCATTTGAATTAAACTTTTGCATAATTTTAAAACTTCTGAATGGTGACTAAGAAGTTTGAAAAAAACACTGAATTTGAAGCATGCACTCAAGGAAATGGTTAAAAAATACTGTAAAACTATGAGCGTTCGTCAATGATTCACTGCAATAAATAAGATGAAAAGAGTGCGAATCTGGAGAAGGAACCAACCATAAGGAATGTTGCCAATGCTGGACCAAAAAGGTGGACAAGGGGAGCATGCACCTGGCATCCCATCACACTTGCACTCTTTGCAGGTGCACAAAATCATCCCTGAACCCCCCCCCCCCAAAAAAAAAAAAAAAAAAAAAGTGAGAGAGGAGGCAGATGTTTTCTTCTGAAAGATACAGCAGTGGGAGAATGGGGACTTGTGTGACATTTAGTCGTCACATGGTGAGTGGGGACCGCTAATTTTTACCTATACTGCAACCACTGAAGTTGTTAAATTCAATAATCAAATTAAGCTGCATTCCTTTTCTACCGTTCTTATGACTCTGACAATGAAAATACACAAATATGAAACAAAGAGAACTTACTGATGCATTAAAAATATTTTGAATTTTCATGCAGTTCTGCCGATTTTGTATTTTATTTCCTTTGCATCTATGGAATAACTTCCAGGATGCTTATTACTTGAGACAACACTAGCAAATTATTCAGAGCCATACATGCTCATTTGCTTTAGGTCCCTTCTTTTTTTAATGACTCCTCTATTGTCAGATTTTTGCAGAGTTGGGAGGCGTAAAAATTTTCTATTAAACGTAACTTTCAAAGATAATTCAAAAATAAAAATGAAATCGCCACAGAAAGCATTTAAGAATGTGTTAAGAAGCAAAAATTTTAATACATTTTGCTTTTATAAATTTTATAGTTTCGAAAGTCGTAATGGTTTGTGAATCCTAATGCACATGACTTCTGATCAAGATGTAGAATAAAATTACAGTATAAGAGCTATTGAAAAGTTTATAATGCTTCTTCTAAAACTACTTTATGTTGTTTTAGGAACATTAAGTTTATATGAGTAATTTAATTTAAAAGATAAATAAATAAATAAAGATGCTACTTCAGACTGGAATTCAATGAATTTCAGCAGTTTTAAATGAATTTTGTTTCAAAAAATAAACTTGCACTCCTCTCTAGTACCTATTGCAATATTTTACACCAAGAAAAGTTCATTTTATCATTTCCATTTTTGAGTTTTAACTTTCAAAAATATCTGAAAATTTTCAGTGATAAAGATTAGAACTACAAAGTGTTTCCATTGAATGAATAAAGATGGCACAACATGTATACTTAAATCCTGAAATTACCTGTTTTTCAAGCTTTACCCCAGTCTCCATTTTGACTTTTCCTCTTCGGGTTAAACAGCCGTAAGTAAACCTTTGATTTTTGAGCATCATATTATATTTTAGAGTATTTAAACCAATATCAGGGATGTGCCAGCTGAAAATAAATTTTGGAGCAATTTGGAGCAAGAAAAACAGATTAGTGGAGCAATTTGGAGCAAGAAAAAGTCACTTTAGGTGCATAAGAATGTCAATTTTGAAATACAAAATTTATTTTTGGAGGGAAAGAGAAAAGTCAAAGAATGGCAATCAGAAAAATGAAAATTAAGGAGGTTCTTAAAAACTCTTAGCTTATAAAAAAAACCAGTTTTTTTTTTTTAGTTTTTTTGGGCGGTGGGAGTCAAAAGCTTATGAAATAAATAAAAAATTCAGTTATTTTATACATTGCTATACAAAATATCTATTTTAAATCAAAAATACAATATTTACTAAACTATATTAACCCTTAGTTACATTTTAACCTTTTACTATATTAACCCATTTATGCCTAGCGTCCCTTTTTTGGGACGGCATTTTCGCCATCAGTCGAAAGCGTTATTTATTTTTCCTAGCCTTTATTCACGAGTATAGAACCTCAACTCCACATAATATTTTGACATGACCCAGTAGGATGTTGACATTTCAATTTTTATACATAATGATTTTAAAAGATATCATCTTTTGCTCAAGAAGTTGACATCAGAAATTTATCTATTATTGCTGGTATTAGCAAAAATCAAAGAAAGTCTCAAACATATCTGGGCACAAATGGGTTAACTACCATCAGCAGCTAATAAAAAATTTGGTAACGAAAATTTACAAATTTATATAAAATTAAATTTAAAACAGAGGTCAATTTTTACTCTTAAGACATTGGAGGTTTAAACAAAAGGATGCCAAAGAAAAAATATTCATCTTTAAGATTAATAGAGAAAGATTGAAATTAGAGTGCTCAGAATGTGTGATGACTTTTGTAAAAATTCGGGAGATTTACAAACGTTTAAACATATATGGGAAAATTAAAAATGTAGCAGTTTTGCTGAATTTGGAGCAAAAATGTAGCAGTTTTGCGGAATTTGGAGCAAAAATGTCCAAAAACAATGTTTTTGTAGCAGATTGGCACAACAGGATTGATTTGGCACAATTTGGAGCAGCTGGCACATCCCTGCCAATATTGAAAATACCCTTTTTCTGGGTTTAATGCAATTGAAATATGCCAGAATCTGCACAGCTGGTTGTCATTCAAATGATATACATGAAACATCACACCAAAATGCTCTAGCGAAGCTGGTCTTTAATGACCAAAACATTAAATTAAAATTTGATTTGAAGCAATGCTAATAATCAGAGAAGAATCTTGTTTCTCTATGAACTGCTCAGTACACATGATCTTTGGCAGGGTTGTTCAACATAAAGCCTTGCAAAGGTTCCCAAAATCTGGCCCACCAACAGCAGTTATGGGGATTTTTCTTCTTGGATTTAAGAGACATGTAGAAAAATAAATCTGTCAAAAACCAGGTGAAACATCAGAATTAGTATAGCAACCCTTTGCTTTTGATTGTTGGCCCAATTTAAGTGTGTTTCCAGGAATTTACTTACACCCACCGAATAAATTTCTCCAACAAATATTAATGGAATGTCATTTGTGTGAATAAATTTCCTCATAAAAAGAAAACTTCCACATATAAGAAAAACTTGTCTAATCAACTACACAAGAAGTATGTAAAGCTCTCTACAGCTCTTTTTTCTCTTCATCAATAAAATAGCACAATATAGCCATATCATGCTCAGCCAATATAGTCAATATTGACTGAGTCAATCAGTAATATAGTTTAACTAGCAGCATTGCCCGTGCAATGGGGGGGGGGGGGGGGGAAATGCCCATTGACCTTAAATATAGATTGTAAAGGGAAGGAATGTGAATCCTACCGCTACGATAAAAAAAAGGACATACGACTTCTCACTGCAATGTAAGAAAATTAACATGGATCTGTCAGCGTACAGAGGTTACCAAAAATTGAACGTGGGTAGGTTGGAATGTGAATCCTCCAGCTACAGTGATAAAAAAAAGGTCATGGAATTTCCCACTGCCAAAAAAAAAAAAAAATGAACACAGGGTTTGCCAAGGAACCGAGTTACCGAGAATTTGACATGGCTAGGCTTCTCCCTTTCTACCTATCTGAGTTCTAATCAGGGTTGGACGGTATTTACCGTCTGATGGTATTTACCGGTTTTTACTACGGTTTCTACCGTCTTTGGAAAAACATGTTTTTACCAGGGTTTTTACAACCTTTAAGAAAAACTAACTTTTTACAACCTTTAAGAAAATTTGACTATTTTTTGTCACTTTTTGAAGATTTATCTCTCCATCAACGGCTGAGAGGTTCTGCTATCAAAACTGGATGGTGGGAGGTGCCAGGTTCATACCCTGGTCGTGCCTGTTGATCTAGCTGTTCGGAGTTTTCCGTGGATTTTTTTTTTCTGAAATTGCACATAAATACTGGCTAGGATCCCTTAGGAATAGGAAGGTATTCCCCAATAGGATTAGGATCCTAGTGCAGTCAATCGGCCATAATCCACAAGCAACCAATGAAGATTTATCATTTTTACAGGGAAACAAAGTTCAAGACATTTAATATCACTATTTCCATTTCTATATAACAATATTCACCTAATTCAGTGTCGATTTGGTAAGTAAAAGAATGCTATACGAAAATAGTTCATTTTAAGGAATATAATAAACACAGAAAACTTTGATCCATGTTTTCATCTTACAAGAAATTCAAATTTATAGATAATGTACATTTATCATTATTAAACTTATTAAAACTATTATTATGAGAAGGCACATTACAATATTTATTACAATTATGTAATGCAGTCTAGTTTAATAATTTTTACTTAAAGGAAAATTGTAAATATACTTTTACTACACTTAACTTATCTTAATCATTTTAATGAAAACTAAATGCTTACAAATATTATTTGTTACATAATGTAGTTTGCATCATCATGATGTCCTGATGATGATATATCCACATCAATTACATGAGAATACAGTTTTAAAAATAGCATTAATATACAGTTTATGACTCAGGGAGTTTATTGTATCGTTAGGTTTTTACCGGTAAAAACCTAGTTTTTACCATGCCCTGGTAAAAACCAGTTTTTACTGGTAAAAAGCCAACCCTGGTTCTAATACATAGTCTTTTTTCACTAATACCTACACACCAATGGAAAATAAAATAAAGTTTCCAGTCATGAATATAATATCCAGTTTGCCAGAATTTCGCGTAGTGGAGGCATGAGGGGGGGGGATTAGATTAGCACGATCGCAGTCCCATCTCTCTCTTTCACCCTCCACCACTCTTCACCCCTCCTCCTCTCTTTCTCCCTGCTTGAAGACAGAAGAAAATTCCTCCTTCCCAGGATCGTGCTTACAGTTGAAGCACACACTGCAGCAACCTTGAAAATGAAGAACCAATGGGGGAAGTTTGCTACCTTCGTTTCCAGAACTTGCATTTCGGAGAGAATTTCAACCTGAGATCTTTTCAGAAAATATATATATATAAAATCTAACATTCCTGCACCATTCAGAATTTAAAAGAGGCCAAAATCAATATTTTATCAACGGTAAAAAGATGGAAAATTTTTGCGAGTTAGATTTTTCGATGAGACAGTTTAAAAATGAAAAACTAACTTCTACCCACACAATGATAGCATCATGACACTATTTTCCATTAAAATTATCTCTTATAGTTTTGAAAAATAAATTAAAGAAAAAATATATGAGGCTAAATATATAAAGCACAGTATTAATAAAAAATGTAGTTACCTTTAGTAAATGTTTACCCTTCAAGAAGGTATTTTGAGAGAGAGAAAAGGAGCCAAAGTCTGACTGTAAAGCCAAACACTGCAAAAGTGAGCAGCAACTAGAAAATGATTGTTGCAACTTTCTTAATTCAGATAATATTAATTTAAAAACTTAAGTAAATTTCTGAAAAACTTAATTAAGTTTCGGAATTAGAAAGTATACAAAGGGAAATTAATTTATAATGATTTCCCCCAAAACTAAGAATGAAATTTAAAATTAAATTGATTCTAGCTGCACAAAAACATACAACCTTTTTACATGTAACAGATATGAGCTACACAATCACATAGTATCTTTGAATTTATATAATACACAAAAATTGTATAAAAACTTAGCTAAACATTGGTTTAAAAATTGCCTCTGCCACAAATTAAGTTTGATGCTAGCAGTTTGTTGGTTTGAAAGGAAAGAATAGCTCACATCATCAAATGTGTCATTCAGAATTACACGTGTTTTACCTGGAGTTTCCATGCCGCAATTTGGATCTTCATCAGAAGGTGGGCTTCTGAATATAGACACCACTCAGGAAGTTCTAGTGACCACTGAGGACTTTCAGAACCATGTATTTAATGTGTGCATACACTGCATGTACACGGTGATCTTCAGTGGTATTTCAGAATTGAACCTGCAACCTTCCAGTTACCAGTCAATTCCTTAACCACTGCACAATAAATTATTTGATCAAAAATATTGAGAAAAGAAATTTTAAATCTAACAAAGTAGAGATAAATTTAATGAATAGCCATAATTAATGATATTGGATAAAAGGGTTATAACTTTAGTGGTATATCATAAGTCTTCAGATAAACAGTCTAAATAACGTTTAAATAAACATGATAAAGTTTAAAAACTTAGTACCCATTGAAATCTTATATTTCTTTACATATTTCAAGGTAGGACAGCCTACAATGTTTAGAAAAGTAAAAACAAAACCTTAATATTGTACTTTTGTTCAAAATATGAAAGTTGAAACACATTTGTTATTAGTATTCAAACTTATGAATGTTTGTTGTATTATATCTTCTGAAAAAGACAAAGAAAATCTTTAAATTTACGTCCTACTCTCCCAAAGTGTTACCTGGTAAAATAATAAATAGGAAAAATAAATAAAAGTTTACCCCCAAAAATTGCAGAAAACTAATCTTTTAACTGAATAATATAGAACATGTAAATAAACACAGATAAATTTATTATTTTGCTTTACATCATGATTATAACTAGAAAATCTGAATATTTTGTACTGAATTCAGTAAGTACATATTAATACAGCATATGAAGTTTCAAGCATAAAAATCTTTTACAAGAATAACAATGAAAATAACCAAAAATACCTTTATTTGAATAATGCAAATGACAACCATCACAGTATCAAAAAATATAAAGAAAAATTATGATAAGGAGGGATAAAAAGAAATAAAAATGTTAAAGTACACAAAAAAGCTGGATATTTTGCTTTCATACTCTTATTAAAAACATAAAATATAACCATATACCAAAATTAAAAGGAATTAAGAAAACACAGTGAATACAGTGTGTTATGATATTGCCATAAAACAATATACATTAACAAACATTCTTGTCAGAAACAAATTATCCCACAAATATAACAAAAAGATGGTGTAACAATATAATCTAACAAATATTTATTATATACAACAGACTAATAAATAATTTTTCATGTTGCACATTATGCCATATCATATTATAACAAAAAAATATTAAAACTCTGATATATCTATAAATTAAATCGATTAAAGTCAAAAGTATATTAAAGTGATAAAAGGAAAGGAAAAGAACAGGGGTAGGGCTAAAATACATTATTTTAAATATTATTGATTTCTAAAACTTTCCAAAATACTTAAAGCAATGCTGTTTTGTTTTTTTTCCCTCCTTTCTTAGTTAAAACTTAACAATGTATATTTATTAATGGATTGTTTGTTTTAATTTTCAGTTCATGTAGTTTCTATGAACTGAAAATTAAAATAGAAATTAAAAATGCAACTCAAATCTTTAAAAGTAACATTTTTGTGCCAATAAAAATTTCCATAAAAATTTGACATGAATGAGATTTACCAATTTACATACATTATGTAACTCTTTCTTCCAAGACCTAAAAAGGCAATTTTTTTTTACTGCTACAATATTTTACCTTACAAACAGAACGGTTAATAAAAAAAAACTAGAAATGCATTTTGTCACACTTCAAAGGAACTAATCTTTACCTTCATAAATTCTCACAGTTTTATACTGGTGAATTTCTACAAATTTTTGCTTATACTTATGAAGAATAACAAAACACAAATCAAGACAACTAGATTAGCCTTACGAGATTTGAGGCAAGATGCATCTAGAGATGAATGCAAGAAGAGGGTAGGGGTCGCAAACTGGGATACCGAATTTCGAAAATACCGGAATACAATGCCAAATTTAGGTCTAATTAATACCGGTATTCATTTCACAAAAACCGGGATATTCGGTATTTTCGATTTTAGTAAAATAAATAAAAAACAAATACAAATAGAAAAAGTTATGCGCCATTTCATTCAAATTACACGTGCGCGAGTTTGTTCACCTTACAACAAGACAGATGAATCTGGCGACAGCCGAGCAGCCGAACTTCCCGCGCAATGATTAGCGAACGAGCCAATGACGTGGCGCGAACGGTGCAAATGAGTGAGTTGAAATTAGTTGCGGTGCGACCAACAAGTGTCAAATTTTCTTTTTCAACTGTTTGCATTTCGTCATCGTCATTTGTCATTGCGTGTTTTGTTGGTATTGTGGTTTATTTTTGTTATCCACACTCGGAATTTAGAAAGAAAATAGACAAATTGGTAAGTAAATGATTTTAAATTATTATATCGCATGTCGCAAAAGTATGGGGTTTTTAATTATTTTTGAAAAGAGCTGTTTGTGGTGAGAGAAAGAAGTGCAAATATTTTTCTACATTTGTATTGTATGTGTTGTACTGCAAATAGCTAAGATAGAAATTACGATATAAATGAACGTTTAATTAATGGTTTCTACCGCATTTGTTTTCAACTTATTTTTATAGCTTTGCCCTTTGATTGACCATAATATTTAGTTTTGCTTTTGTTAAACAGTCATAGTATAAATGAACTTTCAAACTAGCTGTGTCTGCGACTTTGTATTATAATATTATAAGTATGGATTTATTTCATGTTATTATTATGTTTTGAATCGATGTGTTTTATGCAGGGTTCAAGTTCAGCGATTTATTTCTTTTAAGTGCAATTTGATATTTTCTTTACAGGTTGTTATTAGTCGAAAGCGATGGCAGAATTGGCAGATCAAGACAAAATTCTATATGAAAAATGACTTCTACGGCAAATACATCATTTTTTGCCACTGCTACGGAAGATGAAACACACACAAAAAAAAGGAACAAATTAACTGATTATTTTACAAGTTCCAATAGCTTACCAGAAACGCTTTCTAATATGACGTCTGTAGATGGCTTACCTTTTAGTTTTTTTATTACTTCAAATGATTAAAGACAAGTCATGGCACAATCTGGCTACAAATTGATCTTCAAATTCGATTAAAAATATGGTGATGAAGCACGGTGAAACTGTAAAATTGTCTGTAATAAACAAGCTTCAAAAACTAAAAAATGACGGAGTTAAGGTCTCGGTGACTCTAGATGAATGGACTAGTACATGAAATAGACGTTTTATGAATGTCAATGTGCATAGTCCTATGATGAAAAACATATTTGTTAATCTCGGCCTTGTAAGAATAATTGGAAGTATGCCAGCCAGAATTTACTTGCAGTCGCTGGAGAAAAGATTGTTAGCGTTTGAATTATCTCTGAAGGATGACGTAATTTGTACCACAACTGACGGTGCTTCTGTAATGGTGGCCTTTGGCCGTGATGCATCGATTTTCCATTAACAGTGCCTTGCTCATGGTATGCAGCTTGCAATACTAGATGTCTTGTACAAAAATAAAGAAAATTGCCAAACACGGGTAATTGAAACAGAAGTCGATGAGAATAATGACACCTTTGCTTCAGACGATGATGATGAAGATGACAATGATGGTTTTCATGTAATCGCAAGGACTAATCCTAACAACAAATTTATTTTCAATGAATTAATGGAAAAAGTCCGTAAGATTGTGAAAGTTTTTAGAAAGTCGCCAACAAAAAATGATTTGCTGCAAAAATATGTGAAAGAGGAAATGATTGGTAAAACTAATTTGATTTTAAATTGTAGAATACGTTGGAACAGTTTAGCAGATATGTTGGAGAGATTTGTGAAGCTTAAAGTTCCGATCCAGAAGGCAATGATAGATTTAAAAATTAATCATCAAGAGCTATCAGAAAGTGAATACCAACGTCTGGCTGATCTTAGCAGAGTATTTGAAATACTTAAAGCCACTGTCGAAGAACTGTGCAAAAGAACCGCTAACCTAATTACTGCAGATACTGCTCTGAAGTTTATGTTCACAAAATTAGACGCTATGCAACATGAGTTAGTTGCTCGTGAACTTGTAACTTCTCTGAAACGTAGGATTAAGGAACGAAGGTTGCTGGTTGCCTCGACCTTAAATTATCTACATAACCCAAAAACCTATTTCGATTTGGCAAATGAATACTGTGATGTATTTTTAAGGCCAGATTGCAGAGAGATGAGAAAACACATTGTGGATGTTGTCAAACCCAAAGAAAATTTTAAGATGGAATCTACACATGATGTTACTGTTTCTGCATATGATGATCTCCCTTCAGCTTCAGTGCCGCTAAAGAAACAGTTAGAAATGGCAGTGAAAAAGCAAATGCTAAATCAGAACAGCACATCAATAGAAACTGCACCTGACTTTGACTCTTTAATCAAAATAGAAATGGCTGTTTACGAAAACGGTGGGTCTAGAGGAAAATATTTGAGTATGGCCTTCAAGAATTTAATAAGTATTCCACCAACTAGTGTAGAGTCAGAGAGCGCTTTCTCTTCATCAGGTTACTTGTGTAATCATTTGCGATCAAGATTGAGTGATAAAAGTTTAGATACTTTACTGTTTCTACGATCTCATTACAAGGCTCAAGCTCAACCAAAAATTTAATGGAGATTTAATAATATTTTTATTACCTCTTTATAACTCAATTTCATTTGGACTGAATTTAATTTAAGCATTTTTATTATTTTGTTAATTAGAATATTATTTGATGATTAGTAAACCATACTAAGAGTTAATTTTATATTTCATGAGAATTTATTAATTTTATGTTTTATGAGAATTAATTAGAAGTGCATTTTTTTGGTTCGTTTTGTTTATGTTGCGACTGTTGTGAGATGTTTAAGTTTGATAAACATTTTATTTTTAGAACTGATTCCTAGTAGGAATCCTACTTCCTAGTCAAACACTACATTTAATTAAAGTATTTGAACTAGTTAACCTAAGTTATTTTAATAAAGAAATAAACGGGCATTTAGTATTAGTAAATTATTGCTAAGAACTAACTGATTGATTACCAACATATCAAATAATAAACCTTGTGTCAATGAATATTTTGTTTTATTTAGAAGATAAATTCATTTAAGTAAGGTACCTACTTACTATTCCTCTGCAAACTAACTTTATTATACTAAATTTGCTAACTTTAGCTTAATCCCGGAAATATCGAAAATACCGGATTATCGGTATTGGTCTGGAGCCAATACCAAAAATACAGGATTATCGGTATTGGTCTGGAGCCAATACCGAAAATACCGGTTTTGCTTAAATGATTCGGTATTGCAACTCCTAGAAGAGGGCCACATCCATTTATACCCATTTGCTTAATTTTACATTGAACAGGTACAATGAAGGTGACTTCCCTTTTTTTGATTAGTGCTGCTTTTAAGCTTGGAATTTGAATGACCTGTTGTAGCCCATGATTATGCAAGTGTATTTTTACCTTTGCAGAACACAATCGAAATTTTTTTTAAAGAAAATGCTACAAAGAATTAAAATTTTAAAAAATATTGCAATTTTAAAAACAAACTGTATAACTTAATTAAAAACTTATAAAAATTGCACTACATGAATTATTTGTTTCAATTCTTCAATTGAAATTCAGTTACAATTAAATTTTATGAGACAAACTGAAAATAATGACATACGCTATTTGGATAAACAGGTTTTAACAATACAAATTATTCCACAAAACACTGATTGCTAGTTACTTATCTTATCCTTCCCTCTTTCATAAAAATTATTAAATATTTCATCAATGTTGGAAGGGAAGTTAGGAATGAAACATCTGTATGTTTGTTATTATAAAAACATTACTCCTATAAGTAAAAAGTACATTTTAGTTAATGTAAGCAGTTTGTACTTCAGGAAGCATATTTTTAGCACCAAAATTCACTTTTGAGTACAGACATTGAATATCTAGATCAAATTGGTTGAGATCCATTTAAATATAGTTCCAAGTAAAAGAAAAATACAAATAATCAAAAAATTGTAATTTAGATATAATAATTATATCCACAAAAAATTAGCTATAACATTCAAGAGCATCAGTAAAATGACATTCTAAGACATTTTGAAGAGTAAATAGAAAACTGCTTTTATTTTGTTCACTTTTAATAACATATAGCTGACTAATAAACCCAATTACTTTTTTAGTGTTTCAATAGAAAATATTACATGGATTTACCGATTAAAATTTATGAAAATCCATGTGGGACTCAGACACGTGTTGCCAATCCACACCTTTGTGAGTATAGGCTCTAGGATACAGAAGAAAATGCCGCACTGATTAAAAAATATATTAGCTTTTATTAAAATAGCCTCAAATCTAAATAAATCTAAAATTCAATAAGTTTACTTTAAAAATTAAGAGAATCTTTAAAATCGTCTAAAAGTATTCAGACAACAAAAACTAATCGTATTTAATTACTATCAGGTGAACTGGATATGATTGCCGCACTACACAGCCCCTCCTCCTGCAGAAGTGCCGAACTGATAGTTGATGACCACCTTCTTATAGTGTCCATCACTTCATTTTTCCTGCTATTGGAATGCTAGAGACCTCATGTCTGTTTCTAGTTAATTTTGTGTTTTGCATTATGTATTTCATTATGCATTTTTGACCACACAGATAATGTCTTTTATAAGCGCTGAATCAGAAAGGGAAAAAAAAAAAAATTCAGTGGTTTCGGTTTGGCAAAACATTGATCTAAGAAAAAGCAGCATTACTTTCCAGTCTCCCGAATAAGTTCATACATGATTGTTAAATAATAAAGCACCCTTGTTTTCTTTTCAGCAGTATGACCATTTTTATTTTAATACAAAAAATTCAATATATTAGATATTTCCTACCATCAAAAAATCCAGTAATTGAAGATAGTCTTGGTCCCATTTACCTCACACAGGATTTTGGAAAATGGTTTATATAAAACTAGAACATTCATTAGTAATAAAAACCTGTCGGTTTATTATAAATTTTCTACCATCCGATAATTTAACACAATAGCCATATCCATCCAACTCTTATGCTATGAATGTGCCCCTTTACAAAAAGATAAAACACTGTTATTTATAACGTAAACTTGAGATATAAAAAACAATCAAATACACACAAAAATTTTCAGTCAAATTTACTTCTTTTCTCAGGATACATAACACATTGAACAGTTAATTTTCTAAAGTGGGAGGGGGGGGGGGATTAGATCATAAGTCAATTTGAGTTTGAATTTCTTTTATTATTAGTTTTTAGGTTTAGAACTTTAAAAATCATTTGCATAAAAATTTTATTTTAGGAAGAAAAATAGAAGGAAAACATTAAATTACATTTCAGGAACTTTGTTTCAGTAAGCTGTTTCTATTAACAAAAATAAGTTTTTAATAATTAGCACAATCACAAATTAAACTTTTAATAGAAGAGACTAGAAATACTAATAAGCAAACAGTGCTCCATCTGCAATTTTATTTTTAACAGTCAAGTGAAAACACAAGAAATTTTGATTATATTAGAGTTTATAATTTTAACACTGATTACATAACCTAACCAAATGCCAATATGTTAGATACACTGATTATATATATATAAAATTTCAAAACTGATATCAGAAAACCTCAACCATTAATACATATAAAACTTTTGAAGAATAACAACACGATAGAATAATAATCCATAAAACAACAATTCTCTATAGGATACGACAGCAAAATACTACAATTCAACAAAAAATTTCAACTTTTAATTTATACACAATATATAAGAAATAAACACACTGTCAAATAAATAAAATATATAATGACAGACAAAAATACATAATAAATACACCATAATTTTAAAAATTAGATTTTGATTCATTTATACAGAGGTATATACCTCTATGGGTTATTTTCTATACTAAATTGATATTTTAAATGAAGGCGTCGATGATTTTTCAAGCTAGACCTTTGAGTAAATCGAACTGAACAAAATTCACATTGGAAGGGTTTTTCACCAGTATGTATGCGAGAATGTTCTTGCAAACTAACTTTTTGATTAAACGATTTTCCGCACACTGTACATGCAAAAGGCCTTTCTTGAGTATGTGTTAAGTAGTGTCTCTTCAAATGGGAGGGACGATTAGTGGCATAAAAACAATTCTGGCATTTGTATCGAAGACTCTGGTAGTCACGTTTTGGAGCATCCATAAAGAAACATAACTGAGCTACTGGAACAAAGTGAAAATCATTCTCATTACTTTTTTTCAAAACAAAATTCAATATAGTCTGCAATAAAGTTTAGCATTTAGACATTTCCAATTACAAAATATATACAGTAAAACAATTTTAGGTGCACAAACCAGCTTTAAATAAATAAATTTTATCAAGTAGGCATGATTAATGTATGATAGCAAACTTCTCACTATAGAAAATCTGGTCAATAATTGGAATTTTCTTCTTAATATTAAAAATAAGAAATAATGTTTTCAAAAGATTTGAAAAACAGAACAACAATGTAATGCATTGGTATTGTGCAACAGATGAGTGTTACATAAGCTCACATGCACATAAAATAAGCATTACATAATCTCTGTATAATCACGAAACATACAGAGAAATTCCAGGGGGGGGGGGAGAGAACTTAATTTGCGAGAACAATTTTTCAGACAAATAAATAAGTAATTAAAAATGTACGATACATAACCAGAAAGTAAAAACCTAGATGCAAAAATTGTTTTACTGTATATTACAGGAACATCTGCCCAGACAATTAAAATTGCTTAAATATCTGTCCTTAGGTGTGTGTAAATACATACACATATGTTAACAAAATAAGCATATTTATTTTCACTAATTAATAGAATGGTAATTCTTTTAACACAAGTGAGTTATTGCTGTCACTTATCTACAAAAATTTTGTGTGATAATAATTAAAATAGTAATAATCTGTACATTAAATAGTTAATATGAATGATTTTAATAAAGAAAACAAAATTATATCTGTGGCAGAAATTCTATTTGTCACTAAAAACAAGATGAACATTATTCTACTCTCTTGAATAATAAAACATATAGCGAGTACATTTTTCAAGCAAAAGAAATTATAACCAAATAAATAATGCACAAACCAAAAGGCAAATATGTAACATAAATGTAATAAGATATATTGCAAACCTATAACTACAGGTATATGAATAAAATACAACTAATAATAAATAATGCAAAAACAAAATAAGAAATAAAGTTAAAACTAAAAACGAAATAAACCAAATTAAATAGTAACATGCAAAATAAAAATTATTGATTCAAAATAAAACAGTGGTATTTACTTCGAGGTTGCAGTATTTTTTAAAGAAACGATATTTTAGAAAAACAATCCTTAATGTTAAAAGCACAACTTTATATTGTATTTAAATATAATATGTTATATGCACTACAAAATTCAAAGCAGTTTGTAAACGATATACACAATAACTACGAAAAAATTACCTTTACAAATTAGTTCAGGCCTGCAAAAAAAAAAACAAAGAAAGAGATAATATTTCAAACAAATGACAAAATTGTAGTTTGAATATACATATGAATGCTAAAGCAAATGAATGAAATTGTGAATTGAAAAAAAATAATAAAAATAGCTATTTTCCTTAATTTTAAAACATTTAATATTGCTAGAAATTTAATTTCATTGCACTATTTTAAGGTAATAACAATAAATAAAACATCCAGTTTGTAACAGTTGTAATATAATTGCCAATATACTTTAAATTTTCAAACAAGTTTTAAAATTACTCTTACAAGAGATATTTGATTATAACAGCATTTTAAGTGAAAGTAAGTTTACCACATAGTAAGAGAAAATATCACTATGTGAAAGGACATGTATTACATAAATTTGAAAAAATGTAAGACTAAATGAAAAAAAGTTGCAGAACTCAACATCACAAAGAGAACCATTTAAAATAAAGATGAATTCAGTGTGACATCATGCAGAATAAAAATTTCGGCCAATCTGTGACATGCATTAAAGCATTTAGAAATGCACTATGAAAGATGATATATGGTGAAGCCCAAAATCATTTTTAAAAAAGTCAATAAAATTATTAAATTTCCAAAATATATCTCACACTTTTCTCTCCCTCTCCTCATAAAGATTAATAAATAATTATATTATTAATCTCTCTTTCTTCTTGCAAGGATACCTTTGAGTAAGTATTTGCATTTTTTCTTTAGTTGATGCGCAGTGTATAAAATGCTAATATGCTTTTTTATAAATAAAAGGACATAATACAATAAATAATATTCCTCTCAAAATTTTGTAGGCTGGATGAGAAAAAACTGCATGCTCAGCTTAACAGCAGAAAATAAATCTAGTCTATCTACTTAAGTTCAAAAGCCAGAGAGATTAGTTTTAATATTATAACCACACCCAACATATGGTTATCGTACTGGGAAAAAAAAATCATGCAGATAAAAATAAAAGCAACAAAATATAGTCAAATAACAATATTTAAAAATAAAAATATTGTATGATGAAAAGTTACAAGTTGAAGCATATACACATGAATTATAACAAAAAGAGCTTGGAAATTGTTTTATAAACTGTACTTTACCTGCATTCAGCTTCATTTACTCAACTACTTCAACTGTACTTGAAGAGAACCTAAGCAAATTATAGCTTAAAAAATTTATTCATTTCAGATATGTTAAAACACTTTTTTAACAACATACAAGATATTAAAAAAAAAAAAGATTCATTTTCAGTTTGAATGTAGCAAGTTACAGTATTTTGTTTCAAAGAATTTTTTTTGTTGTTGTTTACATGCAAAATTTTATATATTATTTAAGAATATATTTTACAATATAGATTTTTCAATGTTTAGAAAATATTATACAGTAGATACCTATAACACGGTAGATATACTCCATGTTATATGAATCTATGTTGTATAAGTCCCAAACACATGATCAGCAGTTAACAGGTAATACAGAAACATCTGTATCATTCTTTCACCGTGTTGTGAGAGTCTTTTATAGGGAAAAGATCACAATTTTTTCCACTGTTATACAAATCCATCTTACATGGTATCTATTGCAGTTAGGCTATTTAAAAATAATTGGTTAACTTTTTGCAAATATTTAAACATATTTAAAAAATCTCATTATATACAGAGTTCAAATGAAACACGTGCAAATAACTGGAAAAAGTACTTGACATTTTCCAGTATTAATAGTTATTAATTTGAAATTAATGAATGATACATCCAACAATACATTTTTTACTATGTAACTACATTATTCTAAAAATAAAATTAGATCAAGCTTTTTACTTCTGTGTAAATATGAACTATTACTAAACTAAAATCCATTATAATTTATTTTATCAGCACCATAAGTTCTCCTTCCAAAACTAAAGTGCTTCCAAAGATTTCTCCAACATTAAAATGAAATTTGGTTAACATGGCAGCTGAATGTGTAGCACACCAATCTTCTGAGACTTGCATCTTAATTGTATAGGAAAAAATTTGGACCCAATTGCAAACATTGGATTTAACCAAGCCCCATTATGCATAAAATGACAAAAGAGCAACCAAACTAAGCTAGACTTCACATTTTAAGGGGGGGGGGGAGACCCAAATAAAAATAAACAGCTTTGTATAAAAAAACATGCATAATAGTACCATAAGACTTTCTTACATTTGAGTGGGTTGGTCAATATTTTGCAGCTGCTGAAGATAAACCCCTGTACTTCTTGAAATATTCACACATATATTCTTATACTACTCTAAAATTAATACTAGTTTTAGTATACTACTCTAAGCTTTATGCAAAGTTATTTATTTTTATTAGCCTCCTTAAAGTTTTTCAATCTGGAAGAGGATTTTGGGAAAGGAAATGAAGCAATTTAAAGCAGTGCTTTTGATAATGCTAGCTGTTCTCTCCTGGATTTTAATACTTACCATGTGATTTCTTTTTAATTCAGATTATTTTTATCTGAATGCAACAAAAATATTGAACTTTTCCATTCAAGAGAACTTCACGATTACAAAATTACAATAACACTGACATAACCAGAAAGGATAAAATTTCACTAATATTTTGAACCTACTGCTCCTGAATGCCGATAAAAATACATTTATATACTTGCAGTTTAAATATAAAATACATACAGAAAAATGATTCATAAAAAAAGAAAAAAGGTGGGGACAGAAGAGGAGTATGAGAAAAATTTAGTAAAATTTTTCAGATGTTATGGTTAATAATAATAGTACTTTATATTTTTACATGTCAACATGCACACATATGATATATTTAATATACTTACAGGTTAGTAAAAAAAGACGATTAACTATTTAGTGAAATAAATACAAATGCAGTAAATAACACTAAAAATAAACATCCCACAGACAAAAAATGGATAAATATAGTACCAAAAATCAGTATTAAGCAATTTAATTTGCTTGAATACAGATTTGACACGTTCATGTCAGAATAAAGTTTGAGCCTGTAACAGAAATTTGTTGTATGTTCTGAAAGTTTTGTGGGTGTGTGTCCCTCTCCCCAAACTACAATATCTAACCTAAAATCATGATCATTTTCTTCATGGGTAATATTCTTTACATTTTATCTATTGTTGTACAGATTTGTTCTTTAAAAATTGTATTTTTTTGTGAGACAGTTAATGTATAGGGGTAATTTGAAAGAATGGGGTGGGGGAAGAACCACATGCTGGACATAAGCATCTTTTGAAACATCAAAAATGGCACTGTTTATCAAAACACTGAACTATTTGAACATAACTTTAATTTAACATAAATAAAAATAAGTTGAAAATTAATTTATGTTTTGAGTATATAATGAATTCTTTCCTCACTAGGAAGAAAACAAAAGATGAGAATCAAGGTAAAAAGAAAACTGAACATAGAAATCAAAAACATAAATAGAAAAAAACACAATATTGGCATACATCGGAGCTTGAAATACGATTTTGATGCAGACGTCAAAAATATTATGAGCTTTTATAAGCTGGTAGGAAAAAAAATTCAAATTATGCAATAATGGTAAATTGCAATTGCAGTATTTGAAGATTACAACTTCATTTGCAGTCTTAAAATACATCAGAGATTTAAAAAAAAAAAAAAAAAAGCACTCGTAAGTTAATGAAAGATTAAAAAAAAAAACTCATAAGTGATAAAAGTTTTACATACTAGCAGCTAAACTTGCTGCGAGAACTATTGATCATACTAGCCATTTAGGCTAATCTAACAACATTTGATGTGGTTGCTGTGATTTATTTTGAATCCTGGCATACACCAATGCAAAAAACAAATCTTGCTGGCTGTTTCTGATAGAATGTGTAACTTACCATCTTAGCTGTCTTAGCACTAAAATGAGAAGAGAATCTTGCCTTCTTGTAGAGTTTGGAACCAGATAAAATTAATTGTAACAAATATAAGCAATTATATGAAAATGGATGTCAGATTTATATTTTGAGCTCATGCATAATCACAAATGACTTACTTTTATTTATTTAAAATTAAAGGAATGTAAAAATAAAAGAAATTAAAACATGAAAAAACATAATAAAATAACAAATAAGGAAAAACAAAAGCAAAGCAATTAATCAAAATACTTAAAAATTAAAAAAAAAATATGAGGAAGCAAACCAGTTTACTTGTTCCCAAGAGTAAATAAAATGATTAAGGGATTTCTTACAGGGCATTTTTGATTTTGCATAGATTTTTTTTTAAATAGATGATGCTTTGAAATGTCTACAGAATATATAGATTGTGAATTAAAGCTACAGTACTACAACTGAATTATTTTATTTTAACACTTTAGTTTCTTTTGTTATTTTCCCCATTTATTTTGCAAGTTTTCATTTTTTAGAATAGTATTATTTTACATGCCTCTACTTGTATTTGCATTGAGTGGTTATGTATTTTTTTCTCATAAAAAAGTACTTGTACAGCTTTTAAATAAATAACTGAAATTCAGCTAATTTTACAAAGTATTTTTTTAAGTTAAAATCTGACAATTATAATTAAATATTTTCACAGTTATAGAATAGAGCAACTTTAAAAAAAATCTTTTAAACTTTTTTCATTTTTAAAAATTGGATAATAATTTAACAATGCAATATTTTCTCTTTATTAAAAAGAGGAAAAAATAAGAATTAGGAAACAAATGTTCAACACTCATCATAAATATTTGCAAATTGACAAAATAGAATACACAAAAGTCAAATGGGAAACTAATACTTTAAAATGAAATGAGCTTCACTTTAAAATGCATAACTAATCATCAATAGAGGAAACTGCATATCAATTTACACACTGTCAAATTTTTACTTTAGTCATTGACACCTACTGACATTAAAATATAATCTCATTTAAACAGCAAAAAAGGCCACATTAAAAATTCAGATTTGAAACAAGATTTTATAACTTTTTTTTTTCAGAATTCTTGTGCAATTACATACTAGTAAGTATCTATGTAAAATATTTAGAAGTAAGTTATTTTTAAAAGAGCAAGCATTCATAACAGCAGACAGAAATGTATTTTTAATGAATTTATTACACAAGCGTGGTTGATACATAAATACATATGAAACACAGCTTAAATATATTAAATATATATATATATATATATATTTTTTTTTAATCTGTGAATGTTACATTTATGTACAGGGTAATTATATGATCATGGGGCAAACTTATCAGCAAAGTAGGTTACTCAAAGTAAAATTAGAATAGCATAGCAATTTGGAGCAGTGGTGTAGCCAGGGGGGGGGGGGGGAAGAGTCAAACCTCCTCCAAAATGAAAGAGACAGACACAGGAAAAGGGATCCTATTCCTATTTTTTTTTTTTTTAATTCATACACACATAACATATATATGTGTGTGTGTGAGTGTCGAAGGGAAACTTCTGGATCCCTCCCCCGTTCCTGGAAAAAAATTCTGGCTGCACCACTGATTCAGGGTTGGAATTGCTGTTTTTATGTACCTAGTAGTAATCACTGGAAGAAGTGTTCATCTAGTTTATTAACTGAGATTTCTGAGTAATGGGCTTGTCTCCAAGAATTTTATCAATAAAATAAAAGAATTTCTAAACTATCAATTTTAGTCAAGCATTGTCTATGAAAGATCAATTAGTTTTTGATGAACCAAGATCGAAAGTTTTACGATCACTTCAATACCTCTTCCAGAGTTATTATTAATAAGTACATGAAGAAAATGTTTGTGACCCTGAACTAAGATGTGATTGATTTGTCTATGATTAACTTTCTTCTCCCATGATTGTTAAATCACTCTGAATATTTTCAATACTAAAGAAATAAAAAATTGATAGTAGCAATACTCTATACAGATAATAAAATCATCATTCAAGCTTTCATTCAACAAATTTTGAATAACATAATATTTAAAGAAATCTTCTTGAAATCTAATAACATATAATGTTTTCTTTTTAAATGTATTTCAAAAACTAATATATTATATAATTTTGCACCATAATTTTTTCTTTAATCACAAGCAAGTACAACAACAATAAACATATCAACAATTACACAAGCAGGATTTTTTCTTCGACCATTTAAGTCCATGCTTGAATAAAAAAATGAATCAGTACTTGATTAAATAGAAAAATTTCAGATAAAATCTAAGGCACAGAATAAGGCACACTTTAGTACAAATAGTTCTTGTATATGTACACCAAACAATATTGATGAAATTGGTAGATTATCAGTCATTGGAAAGATTGTATAGAAGATCTGTAGCTGAAAATTAAGAGGTTGGGGGGGAGGGCACATGTTCTACATAGGTGCAATTTTTTTTTTCCATATACACTGACGGACAGTATGACTTATAAATAGGATCTTAAATATTAAATTTATTAACAGGAAGAGGGAAAAAGAGAGAGAGTATTAGAATTTGATAGTGAGGCAGGGGGCAACACATTCAAAAAATTGTTCAGAAGGAACTCTCTCTTAAAAGAATGTTAAAGATAACAGAAAGTGACTGATTTGAGTAAAATTAAATTAAAAAAATAATAATAAATGATTTTCAAAATAAAAAATATACATTAAGTAAGAGTTTAGTATTAATGGCTTATTATGCACTTACAAATATAATGTATTGAGTGATAATGAAAAAAATGTACAGTAATAATAATAAAACATGCTTATGAAAACACTATGAAAAGGTAGATTTTAAACTAAAGGTTACATTCCTAAAAATATGATGTACACACAAACAAAATCATTGATTACTTTTTATACTGTTTAATTATAACTGAACAAGATGAGATTTTTCATAAATAATATAATTCAATGTGACTAAATATTAACTTGAGCTTAAAAAAAAATTAATATAAACATATTAACAATAAAAAAAATACATATAAGCATGCCTATCGCATGAAATTCTTAAAATCTAGCAAAGGCACTTACTCAGTACTTCTTCACTATTTTACAAAGTAAAGCTAACTAAAGACAAAAAAATCAGTTAAATAATAACTGTAACACATATGTATTAAAATACAGTAATTGTCAAATGTATTTCTTATAAAAGTTCTTAAACTAAACAGGTTGATTAGTTTTATGAACAGTCTGGTGCCTTCTAAAGGCACTTGGATCTGAAAATCTTGAGGAACACAAATTGCATTCGTATGGCTTTTCACCAGTATGTACTCGTATATGAACTTTGTGGTGCCATTTCTTTGTAAAAGATTTCCCACAAACTTCACACATAAAAGGCCTAGGACTGCCTATTTTTTGGTTTTCCTTCACTGCATCATAAGAATATTCAGGCCAATTTACATTTTTCATAGGTGATCCATCGTTATTAAAATAACCAAATAAATTTAGATTCAAAGGCAAATTACTTTCACTGTTTTTCTTTCCATCACTGTTAAACAGATCTGAAAGGACAAAGAATAAGCTTTTATAAAAATTTAAGAATTTGATGGGGAAAAAGAAAGACAACTTTTGATTATGTCTGAGGAATAAAGAAATTCAAACTTATTTTCATTATAATTAAAAAATATTCTTAAAATCAATAAATAAATATAGGACTTTCAAAAAAACAAAATAAAACAATTATCAAATAATACAATAGTGACTTCCTTAACCAGCCTAAATGGGACTGGGGTTAAGCAAAATTCCTATTTAAGCAGATAATGAAAAATAAAATTTATATCTATGGAAATCCATTATAATAAATGCATCAATTTATAACAAAAGAGGGAAGTTTAAAAAAAATCCAATCTTTTTTTTTCAGCTAAGGACTGGAAGTTCGACTACTGCATAGTTTTGTCCTTTTTTAAAAAGTATTGCATCAATGAAGGAAGCTGATGCTAATATTTTTTACAAAATATCCAATTTTTTAAAAACTTATTATTGTATTTAAATCAATTATATGGCTGCTTAATGCAGAGATCCATTAAACAGAGGCTGGTTAAGAGGGAGTCTACTGTATTATTAAAAACATCAAACTTAACTAAATTATGTGCTAAATACCATTACTTACAAATAAATCAATTTAAGCAAAAAGGCTTGCACATGCTCATGCAATAAACATGAACTTTGAATTTTTCCATAAGTAATATCAATTTTAAATGATTTGTGTGTATGGCAGAGACAGAATAAGGATCAATACTAATTTCACATAATCAAGAGTTGAGTTTTTAAAAGCAGACTGATATAGTTTAACAATGAATAATGATTAAAGGTTTAAAATCTAGAGATACCAGAAAGAATTCACCCAAAATTTAACTAAATCATATAAGCTTTAATACAACTAAATACTTTAAAAAATATATATATATGTTAAATACAAGAAAAATTACCTGAGTATTTCTTTAGTCCTAATGTGAGCTAAGATATACATTTGAATAATTAATTCTAAACAATATGCATTCAGGGTAAATGAGCAAGAAAAAGCATCAAGTATAACCAGTGTCACAAAAGTCTTGAGATAGATTTGAATATCAAGCCAAAAGGTATTAGGTTGAAGACGGCACGATAATGAATAGTCATTGGAGGTTAAACAACACATCTACTTTAGTGTTAAAAACAGTTTTGTTTAATATCTGCATTAGCAATGTCATACAAAGTTCAGTTGCATAAGACTAGTTTTAGTCTTGTTGGAAAATTATCAACAAAACTAACTGTCAACACTTTTAAAGACTAACCAGCCTTCTGAGCATTGATTTATCATACCATTAAGTAGTGCAGTAAAGGCAAGGAGCCTGAATTTAGAAAAAAAAAAGGGGGTCCTTATTTGTTTGATGAATGACTAAAAAAACTACTGTCAAACACCAAAAACAAAGTTGGCTAATCGAAGATAATAGCAAAAAATTCAGTATTTCTCGTAAAACAGTGCATTGAATACTAGAGGAAATTCAAAAATACCAACGCCAACATGATCTAAAACAAAACGACAAACAGCCCGAAAAAAAATCCCAAAAGTTGGCATTCACTCTTTTGAATATATGAAAAGACATCAGTCATTTTAGATGCCGAAAATATTTTACCTATGTTCACCATGAACTGGCGAGGGATGATGTTTTTTTACATGGACAATATTGAAAATATACCAGACAATGGCAAGATATACTGGTTATTCAAAATATGAGCAAAAAGTCCTAGTGTGGATAGCTATTTCATCAAAGGATATGTCGACACCATTTATTCAATAAATTGGCAGTGCAGCGATAAATTCTGATGTATATATCAATAAATCTATTGAAACTATAAGAATTTGCTGATACCTAACACCTGAACAATAACAATATTCTGGCCAGACCTTGCCAGTAATTATTAAATTAAATTAAAAAAAAAAGTGCTTTTTTATTTTGGAGGGGGGAACTCTCCAAATGTTTCACAGTTATGTCCAGTAGGAAATTTTTGTGAGGCTTTCACACAGTTGGTGTGCAACAAGAAATAGGAAACAAAATCTGAACATCAAATAGTAAATAGAATTACTTGAAAATTGAAAGAAGTTGATATAGCTGTCACCCGAGCCATGGAGGACATCAAGAAACTTAAGAAAAATTGAAGATAATGACCCTTAACAGTTATGTAAATGTTTTTCTAAAGATAATACAAAAGAATTTACTAAGTAATGTTCAGTTTTTTCATTTATTTGTACAACCCACACCCCTTCAAATTTGTCTGAAGACCTTTGGGACACCCGTTATATGTATAATTTACAGCAAGCTTATAACTATAAAAGAAAGTTAACAATAAAAAATAAAATAAGAACTAAACATATTTGATTGTGACAGAAGACACTGTATTTCATAAGTTAAAAACAAAATATTTATAGGTCTAGCATAACTTTGACACATGTAGTCCTTCTCTCTCTTCTAAAATTATTAAATATCTTTTACAGAAACAAATTAAAAAACATAATATGCATACATCATACTTCACACACACACAAATATATATATGATTTTCAAATTAGAAATTAAGAATTTCATTAACAAATACATCTGAAATCAAGAAAACACAGGAATATTTAATTAAAAAGATTCATTTCACAAGCTCAAAAACAATGTTTACATAATAAAAAGAAAAAAAAAATGATGGTGAAAAATTGAAGTAATTAAAAGATTCTATTAAACACATATAAACTTGATGTCAGCAGCTGTAACCCTTAGGGCTTTAAATGAGCTTTCATTCATTTATTAAGTTTTGCAGATTATTTGTGAACTATCATTTTTAAACTATATTAAGAGTTGTAAAAATTAGTCATCAAATACAGGATATTCGAAAAATAATGATCCATTTTTATGAAAACAATAATGTATCACAGGTGTTTGAAGAAATGCTCTCCTTAGAAGAAAGAATAACACATGAAGAGGTGTGTCAGCTGTACTATCGAAAATACCGAAAACAGCCACCAACAAGGGCCCATATCTGGCTACTGGTGAAAAAATTCAAGCAAACCGGTAGCGTGGTGGATGAAAATTGCCCTGGACAATCATCAAATTCATCAACATCTAACGAAATCAACTCTAAAAATAAATGGTAGTTGTAAAGTTAAACTAAAAGAGCAGAGAATTAAGAGAAAGAAGAAAAACAACAAGTTAATACCTAGGCAAAGTAAAAAACCAAGATTGTTAGACAAGAATGAATATGTTATAAAATATGTAACACATAATTTTTCTTTTAAAACTGAAAGAAAAAAAAAAAAAACTGTGAATTGGAGATAGTAGTGGTATATCCCCATAAACTAAAAAGTTCCTTTTTTTTTAATGAATAATGTTAGATAAAAGAAAATTAGATAGACAAAAAAAGATTAAGCATTAACACATAGATTGTTTTATTGTGCTTGATCTCTTCACACTAGCAGTGAGACAAGTTGAACTAAGCTCTGCAATTCACTGTTGTGTTGGGCTCAGTAATTTCTTGCTTACAGGTGTACTTATAAAAAAATTAAAGTCAGTTTTTGAAAAAATAAACATACTTATTAAATATGTAAGAAAGGGGGAACATGAATGCCCAGCAAGAGCCTGCAACTTATTATGCATTTCAGAGCAGTTTATTGCTTAGTTAGTCATGAGATCAGACATCTGTTCATATTATATCTATCTCTGAAACCAAAGAAAGGCATTTACAGCATCATCTAAAACTTATGATACTTTAGAAATAAAGTAATAATTATCTTTCGTTTATTGACTAGCTTAAATTTCGAGATTTTGATTGTGATTGAATATACCTAAGACTCGGGTTACATGTCTCTGTTAGGTTCAGGCTTTAAAATATGAGCCTGAATCACACCATGTCATCTTTTCACATAACCAATTTATATGATCTGTAGGATACAATTCAAATAAAACACAATCAATATACTTTTCAAAAGTAATATATTTACAGGATTTAGTACATAAACAACAGCTTTTCATTAAGAGTAACAGTAACTGACATTACAAATTCTTAATGATACAATAAACACTAACAATAAGGTAAAAGACAATCATTTTTATATTTATAATAAAAATAGACATCACAAAAAAAAAAATTAAAAACCTAATGACCTATATGAGAGCGAAAATGATAGTCTAAACTTTCCTTGTGTTTAAATTTTTTTGTACATATTGAGCACTGAAATTTCCGTTCACTACTATGTGATAAAAAGTGTCTTTTTAAATGAGATGGGAAGAGTGTCACATATCCACATAGTGTACAAGAGTAACACACACTCTTAGTTTCTTTTATACTTGGGCTTTCACCAGCAGAGCTTGTATCAGTGTTCAGAATTCTGAAACCTTCAAGAAAGGAATGACTACAATAAATAATTTAAATTGAGGGGCGGGGGAAATTATTTTAAAAAAGAAAAAGTTAAAATAACTAAGCTTTAAATGCTTCAAGTGCCATTTGTACAACCCAGATGCTGTACTGTTTTAAAAAAATAAAAAGCTACATATACAGTTTAGTTCGATTTCAATTATATTTATTTGTATGAAAATAATTGTACAATGTTCAAAATAATAAAAACTTGCAGTTAAAAAATTACTGCAATAAAGGTAAAGATAAAAAGTTATATATATATATATATATATATATATTAATGCCATGAAATGTCAGTCAACCATTATAATGGATTATAAAAGAGCAATAATAATAATAATAATAAAGTTAGGAGTTACATACCAAATTTACAGGGATTTACAATTAAACTAATAAAAATTTTGTTGCACATCACACAATTTTGACCATTAAATTTCAACCACAAAGCAAATCAGTTTTTTTGTATCTTCAACAAAATAATATTCAAGTACCCATGTATTAATAAATATTCAATATCAATTTTAGATGGAGAAAAATTGGCTATCATTATTTAGTATTTTGAGCAATTTCATAAAATCCAAGATCAAGAGAAATCATAAATTTCATGCCTAAGCTTCAGACTTTAAGTAAGAATAACATGGACTGATAGAAAGACTTCTGGGGTGAAATCTCATTTTTACCTGTTTATGAGAAATCTTGATCAGAAAAAAAAATTCATGATACACATGTGTACGAATCAAATTGTTATAATAAAAAGGGGGAAGAAAATTCCTAATTAATTAAGAAATGAATAAAATGTATCAAAATATTTTTCCAAATTAAATTTTAGAATTTTCTTGGCCTCAACAGTACCTTGATACACAGAGATGGAAAAAAGCCATAAACAAATGCTTCTGTCTTTTCAACTAAAACCTGACAGAAAATAAAATAGGAACAATTTGTAATTTTTTAAATCAAAAAATATAAAAATTTAATTTTTGTAGTAAAAAAAACTACACATGAGAATAAAATGAAATATAGTTATAATTTTTTTTTTAAATTGCAGTAGAGAAAAGACACAAATCAATAAAAATATTATGGGGGAAATATTTTTCAGTTTAGTTGCATTAGAGAATGTCTTAATTTAATTAAAAAATAAATAATAAGAACTAAATTTATTTTTACTTAAAAGAGGGGGGGGGCAGATTGCTTTTAGTGATTAGAGCAGTATTTCCCAACCGGTAAGTCATGACTCGATCCTAAAATTACCAGAAACCATCAAATAAACCATCAGAAAAATCAAAACAAATCTGTGTTTTGATTATTTTCTTAGTTCTTAATTTTTGGCATCTGGGGCATAAAACAGAACCACTACATTCGTCCCAGATGACTCACAGTCATGCAGGTTGTGCACACTCTTGCAATGCCACTCCCTCACCCGTTCTATGGCCACATTGTCGAAGGTTACACTATGCCACGTGAGCATTATTGTTTGCTAACCTCAGTCACTCAGTCTTACTGTGGACCTCATGCAATGAGTTACATATTTGGTGCAACTAGTACAGCGTGTTGGTGTTTGGTTTGAATTTTCAATTTGCAGATGTGTGGTGGTTTAGTAAAGTTTTGAAGATGGACAAATGGATGACAACAGGATCTTTTGGTAAGAGGAAAATTTCTCAAAAAACTATTGATGAAGGTGAACCTGAATCATCAAACACTAACCTAATAAATTCTGAAAAGGGTAAAATACATGCAAAAAAAAAAAGAAACTAAAAACTTTCTTCTGGAAATATAGTACGATTATATTAAATATGGGTTTAAATTTGTAGGTACAGAGGAATTACTGCTATCTCAATGAGTAATTTGCTTTGAAACATTGGCAAATCATAGCATTAAGCCTTCTAAGCAAGAAAGACACATTTCAACCAAACACCCAGAATGTGTTAATAAGCTTATAGCTTTTTTTCAAAATAGAAAGAGATTTGATAGCGACTAGGACCAGTATGGATAATATTTTAACAGGACACGAAAATAAAAAGGTTACAAGGGTTTCATACCAACTATCACTGTTGACTGCCAAAAAAGGTGCACCTCATACAGCAGGTGAGAATATCATTTTGACGTCTGCTAAGCTAATTTCTACCTTTGTTTGACGAAAAAGCAACGAGGAAAATAAAGGAAATAGCACAATCAAATAACATGGTGAGAATAGAAGGATATAGAAGAAATGTCTGAAAATATATAAAACAGCAATTTATTTCTAGATACAATACAAATAAAATTTTTACTCCACCATGCACGGATGGACCATGGAAGTATTCTGATAAGGAAAGGTGGGTTGGCAACTGAAGAAAGTTGGGAACCACTGTATTAGAGTGCATCTGAAAGGATTTTTTATATCATCATTCAAACTTTCAGATGCATTTAAAATTTCGGAAACTTATAACAATAAATTGAAACAGGTATTCATGTACTTTGTAACTGCATTTGAGATACGAATTAAGAAATATTTAAAAGATAATAGTCATTTACCAAAAATATTGAACTTGAGTTGGCAACTATGAAATATGGAGCTCAGCTATAATTATATAATCCACAATGTTTAAAAAAATAATACTAATAATTGGAAAATTACTAAAAGGCAGAATTCTGCAGAAGATTTTCATCTTTTTAGTGGGTATTGGCAAAATTAGCATGAATTTTTCATATGTAAGATGGGGCAATTATTAATTGTTTAGGTTATATGTGAAAAAGTTACTAAACACATAAAGTTAGAAAACATTACAGAATAAAAAGAACATTTTGAAGAAATTTATTTACTTATAAAATGCACATAAAAACAGAAAAAAATTTCTCCATTCGAGGAACTAAAAACTTAAAAAATATTAGGCGTACCGGAAAGTAATGCCCTAAAAAAAAAAAAAATTCAAATAACTTTTCAACAAGTATTGAATTAAAAACAAGCTGGGACTAGGTATAAGTTTGTGTTGTTAAGGGAAAGCTACACATGGGCCATCTGCCTAGGATTGGGGATGCCTTGGTCGGTGGACTTCCTAAGGGTTTTTAAAGCATATTCACATTACATTTGGAGAAAACTGACCAAAACTCCAGATTGTTCGATGGACAGCTGCAGGGACTAATATAGGACCGATATTTGTTAAATTTTAAAGCCAGAATTTAATAGAATTTTTTTTTAAAGAAAAAAGTCTACTTTCCTTGGAGGATTATTTCAAAATGTTCCAAAATCGATTTTTAGGTATTCGGGAGAGTAGTATAGAATTTTATAGATACCTCTTTTCTTCTTTGAGATCATGCAGGATAAGTGAAAAGAACCTTTTAGCCTCCCATTCCCAGTAAGTTACAAATTTTGGAAAAATGCTCTCCAATGTAGCATCTATACTAAAAACACACACGTACCAAATTTCATACTATTAGCTTCAGTAGTTTGGTTAGGTAAAATATTGATACGAAAAACAGACAGAACTTTCCAGTAGATCTAATATATTTAGATATATTAAATTTTGTGTGCAAAATATCTATTTATGAAGTACCTAACGCAATACATGTAAAACTTTCCAGCAAAAAACTGATTTAATATAACAAAACGAAACTACAGCACCCTTGATGATTTAAAATAAGCAATATCAAATTTCAACTCTATTAAAATTCATATGTTGAAAGATTACTCTATTTTTTTCTTGCACACTTCAAAACATCACTTGAATATGTGTTTAATACAATGCCTTGTTCAAAAATATTTTTTAGACATAATTTGCTTACTTAAAAGTGGAGAAAAACATCATTATATCAATTTACTTATATTGTCTGAAATCACAGGTGTAACAACAGATATCTGTTATACTATTATCAAGTGCATTACTGATTTTTAATCCGAGATACATGATGGCACAAGAGCTTGCAAAACCATAAATGCAGTTCAAAATTTTGAGTTTTTTTCAATTAATAGAATCACATAACCTTATGAACACCTAACATATGGGCTAGTAGATTTGATTTTTGATTAAAACCTTTCTTACAAACATCACAAACAAAAGGCCTTTCTTGGGTATGAACCAAATTATGACGCTTCAAGTTAAACCTCTGATTGGTTTTATATTGACATAAATGACAGGAGAAGATCTTGAATCTTTTAGCTTTGTTTGAAACAGAGGAACTGTTTTCTTCATGTTTTTGCAGATGAACCTTGTACTTAGATGCATTGAGAAATGCTTGATCACAAGTCTGATGCATGAAAAAGTTGTCATTACCTAAAATAAAAATCATATGCAATCTAAAGAATACAATTATTTACTTCCGAAACAAATTCAAATATCAGTAATCTCTCCGCCCAAGGAAAAAGAAGGGCATATTTTTTCCACAACAGTAAATCAATTAGAAATAATAGATAAGCCTTTAAAAAAGGAATGCAAAAGCTAACATAATATCATTCAGTTACTTATAATTTTCGGGGGGGATTTTTAAAAACTTTAAGCTAATCTACAGTAACAAGCAAATGAATTATTTATTAGTTTTTAATTAACAGTAATTACAGAAATAGTTTTATCAAAATATTTAGCCCTCTTAAATGGTTAGAAGGGACTTGTGAGTTGAATCTTTAAATTCAAAGAAGTTACTCACAGAATTTGATTTCTGGGTAAAACAGTAGTCCAATATTACTAAGGCAATGAAAACTTGCCATACAAAAATCCATAAAGTTTAATGATATTTTGTTTTTAATTAACACAATACTAGTCATCTGTAGTTTCATTTATCAACAAATCAGACCAATTTCAAAGGGATTCAATGATGATACGATGTAAATTATAATAGTAATAGTTTTTAACGATGTTGTTCGAAAAAATAATGTGATTTTGGTACATAAGTACAAATAAACTAATTAAGCCAGGCACTTTAAAATTTTGAAACTGTCTCTTTACAAGTTGTACTACATACTGAAATAAACAATAAATCTGTATCAGTTTCAAAACTTTTAGAAAAAATTCTTAAAAATCGGAAATTTTCGCAAAGCGTGTCACTCTTCGAAAAATCTTGCAGCTCAGAACCATGTTTGAGGATTTTTTCTGAAAATTTCACAGAAGCCACAGCTTTTTCGCTTATTGCTGTGTGTGAAGCTGCTTATGAAGAACCATCTGTGATTTTTTTGGAGACCATGGCGTTATTAGTTATCTCAATTTGTGTTCCAAGACTAAAAACAGAGTTTTTTCCTTCGAAATACACCCTTAAGTCATTAGCTGAAGTACCCCTCGCTAACAAGCTAATATGTAATGCAGACTTTCAGAAACCCTGAATATTACTCATTTTAGTACAAAGAATGGAAATAGCATATTAGCTAAAGTATAGAAAACTAAGTTATAACATCTGTGTATTGTTAAAAGATTGCAGATTAGAGAGTAACTAAGTGCTGAGCAAAATTGTTGATTGAGAAAACATTTTAAAAATTGATGTTTTATTTTAGTGGTTATTTTAATGTCAAGAGGTCATTCCTTGCATGTAACTAAATTTTCTTGATTCACTGTAGCAGGGCGGGTAGTCAAATTTCATTCTAAAAATCAAGCACTTTTAAGCACTTTATAAGCACACTTTTAAGAAAAATCAAGCACGTCATCGTCAATTTTTTTTTAGTATTACATACAACAGATCAGTAGCATAGCCAGGAATATTTTGCAGGGGGTGGCTGAGAGCTCAAAAATTAGAATGCAGTATAGCTTATAAAAATCAGTTATATATATATATACACATTTCTTTTTTTTTTAGGGGGGGAGACTAGAGATTGGCGACCCCCCCCCCCAATTTTGGCCTAAAAGAGTTTGCATATAAAAATGAGTAAGAAAAAGAAAAATTTTAAAAATCATAGTTTAAAATCTTTGAAGTTGGAAAAACACGCTAAAGAAAAAAAATAAATAAATAAATTTGGCTTGGGTCTTCAATTGAACCTTAAATTTCTGAAATCAAGGGGAACTTTCAAATACACTATCATAGGAATCTCAAAGAGCTTTTGAAACTATCCACGAATACATAATTTTCTCCAAATCCTACGTTCACTCATTTCGGGGATGGCTGCAGCCCAGGGGCATAGCCAAGGGGGGGGGGGGGGTTAGGGGGGTCATAACCCCCCCCATGAGAAATTTTTGCCATACAAAATGTATATTCTTCACTACATTATCACACACACGTATACATATATACGAGTTGTAGTAGTCGTAACCCCCCCTCCCATGAAAAATTTCTGGCTATGCCCCTGCTGCAGCCCCATCAGCAGCACTCTCGCTACACCCCTGCTTACTACAATTTAAGCTTACTTCAGGGATGCTATAGCTGAAACCCCAGTTTGTCTCAATCAAAATCCCTTTTTGTCTCAATTAAAATTCCTTTTTCTCTCAGTATGTCTCAACTAAAATTCATTTTTTTTTCCCGAAGTTTCTCTCCCTCAACTAATTTTATCTCAGTTTATTTCTAGAAGAAAATTTTTAAATCTGTTTCCCCCTTCAGCTTCTCCAAGCTCTTTTGCAATGGCCTGAATTTTTTGGGTGGTCACCTCATTTTTTAGTGGAACAAGCCTGAAATTAGAACAACTGCAACTGCATTTTACACATGTTTGGTTTCTATGAAATTATTATTAAGATGCCAAATTTAAAAAGTTTTGTGTAAAATCTTAAAAATCGGTGGGAAAATGTAAAAAACGGGAGTTTTGTGTAAAATTGTAAAAATACGTGGGAAAAGCATTAAAAAAACTGCAGTTTTGCATAAAATTGTAAAAATCGGTGAAAAAGTGCAACCTTCAAACTGAAAGCACATAAATGGCAAGTATGAATAGGTAAATTTCAAAATTACTACCATAATTTATGGAAGAAACGCCGCATCCACGATTTCTCCACCCCCCCTACCTCCGGAAAAAAAAAAGCATCCCACTGGGATATATTTCGGGAGGGGCGGATAAATGGTAAAAATATCTCCTTTTATCCCCCTTCCCATATAATGTATATTTACCGCTATTTTACGAGGCTTACAATTTCTATTTTCAAATTAATCAGTTCGAGATTTCATATAAAACGTATCAATTTTCATATTCACAAAGGCAAATTTCTAGAAATGAATAAATAACTTGTAAAAAACTTCCTGCATTCACAAAAAGTTCGGAAGCAAGCGATTGAGGAGGCTCCAGTCAAAAGTAAACTTTTTTTTTCTTTGTGGATGGCCAGCTGTTGATTACGTAGAGAGCTGCTTCAGCAAATTGTTTGTTTTAAGCTTTGAATGTTGCGCGGCAACTCTATGTTTCTATTCATTCATTACTTTTGATATTTATAACAGAGGGATTTATTTTAAAAGCACTCAGCGTTTCTCAAGCTTGCTAGTTACTTGTAGTTGACTTTCTACCGTAATAATAGCATAGGGCAGTGTTTATTCGGTACAGTGCTCCATCACAAGGCGCAAAGCCGCATGGTGAAAAAACACAAATAACTTATAGATGAACTTTTTTTTTTGGGGGGGGGATACAATGATTAAACTCGCACTGGGTTCAACAGACTAGTTTTGGTTGATATTCAGTATTTTAAGAACAACCAGGACCGGACTGGCTGCAAGTGTGAGTCAGCATTACTATTGTCATGGTCAACAAGGAACCACCTGCTTTTAGGCACGCTCTTCAGTTTCAAGATGAATAAGCGATGGGATGGGAGAGGGGAAAAGTTGTTTTTGTTAGCGGTGTAGTGTTTATAAAGGTTTCTGTCGGAAGCTAAAAAAAAAAAAAAAAAAAAAAAGGCCACTTCCTTGCAAATTCAAGCACCTTAAGGGTATTAACGTAAAAAATAAGCACTTTCAAGAGGGCTTGAAAACAATTTTTAAAATTAAGCACCTTTTAAGCACTTTTCAAGGCGCTACGCACCCTGTGTAGATATTTTAATATTGTGTCTCCAGAAAACTTTGCAAAATTTTTAGAAAATCTAAAAAAAAAGCAAATAAACTTTAAAAATGTTTCAGTTGAAGAGCCAACTAATATATTACTCCCAGACCAGGCCCTGATTATCACACGGGCATATGCCCTGGGCACATATACAGAAATAGGTCAAAAAATTGAGTTTAGAATGATGTATAGGGCCACAAACAATGAGCCAGCAATATATAGGGGTACAAAATTTGTAAAGAGCCCTGGGTACAAAAGTGTTACGGTCAGGTCCTGCTCCAGACATCTAAAATGATGGATTGACCTGTTATATCAATAAAGCATAATTTTGTGAGTTTAAGAAAAATCTATGTGCAAATATATATTTATTTATTTACTTGTACATGTATACATAAAGTAAAATATATTCATGTTTAATATATCAACTGAGATAAACTGCCATCAAAGGAAACAATCAGTAATTTGAGAAGGTAAAAAGAAAAAAAAAATTACAAACTGTAGAAGATTGACTTTAAAAAAAAAATTGGAATATACATGATATGTAATTGTTTCATTGAAGTATTTACAGTAGGAACTAAAGTTTATGAAAACTAAAGGTTATGTTTGGAAGGAAGGAACTAAAGGTTATGTTTGTGAAAAACTGTTTCTTTTATAGTGATGAAAAACTAATAAAAATTAGCATTGATTTAATAACACAAGTTATTATACAAACATAATAAGTAATAATTAATATGCTTTCAAATTTTTACTGGTTTCAGAAAAAATAGTTTTAAAACTTTTTGCAATGAACACTAAACATATGTGTTCGTAGATTCGCTTTCTGATTAAAAGCTTTGCCACACACATTACACACGAAAGGTCGTTCTTGGGTATGAATTAGGCTGTGCCTCTTTAAATCAGCGTGACGATTAGTTTTATAACTACATAAGTTACAAAAAAACTTGAAATATTTTTCTTGGTGAATATGAACTTTGGAATGCTCTTGTAAATCATTCCGACAGTTTGTTTTATATTCACAAAAATTACACCATAGCTTGAAATTTGAGTCTTTGGAAACAGATAAATTATCCTTCTGGTGTATTTTGAGATGACTGATATACTCATTTACGCGGTGAAATATTTGATCACAGTGTTGACAAAATAAAGGACTTTCAGAACCTAAAATAAAATTTGAATTATTAAAGTACAAATAATAAACTACTCAAAAATAATAAGCTAGCAAATAAATCTTTTTACACACAATAAGTTAATATAGACAGGTAACATTTCAAGTTATTTATTTGTGATAAAATGGCACTACTGAAAAAAAAGTTAATCACAAAGCAAATGTTCATTCCAGATATTAACATCTAGGATGTATGATACATATGTCCTGATTTTATCCTAGAAGACAACCAGATGTACAGTATATCATGCCTTGTACTATTCATATCCAAACTATCATTTCTCATTTATAGATAAGATTCTAACTTCTCCGAAGAAACATCTGGGGTTATGTTATACCTGTTACTCTTTTTATCTCATGACTTCTGAATTCTGTTTGCAGATTCTTTCAACAAAAAATATAATTCGTAATTTTCAGTAATTTGAGTTCATTTTAACATAGGATTATGTTCTTATGTAAAGAAAAAAGAAAGGTTTTATAAACTCTGCCACAAACTTAAGGTCATAGTCACAATTGGTGAGATTCTAAACTGCTCTTTGAGATGGCATGGTTTGATATTTTTCACAAAATTGAACCTTGGAATATTAAATTCAGCATTAAAATGAGAGAAACAAATATAGATAATATTAATATAACTGATGGGCAATTTTGTAACTTTGTCACAATACCATAGATGGAAGCACAATATACTGTGTTAATAATTATTTCATGAAATTAGAAGAGTTATATTCACCATTTTTCAATAGGCACTTTAAAACTAGCTAAACAACAAGCAAGTCCATGTTAATATATACTACAGTAGTTTCAGCAGAAAGACTACCTGAATCCCCCTCACCCGTTTTATTGCTTAATTATAAACAAATAACAACATTCTCAGTTAATTTTATGGGAAGCACAAAAACAAATTTACACTGCACGCTGGTATATACATGCGTACTTTGGAGGGGGGGGGGGGAATCTGGGTATCAAAGGGTTAGCGTGATTTAGTCTGTCTCAAGAAAAATATGCAGGTTGTAATTAAAAAACTAAAAGCAAAAGTTATATAATAAAAAAGATTTATTAATTGAAGGGAGAAAAAAAAAAGTTCTAAAACAAGTAGTTTGTTTAAGTATTCTCAGTTTTTTTGTATCCTTGATCCAAAACTACTTGGATACACTGCTGGACAGAACTTTGGTGACCACCTGTATCTTGCTGCATATTATTAATAAAAAGCTATGCTATATAAAATACAATAATATGTACATATGGCCATCAAATTACTAAATCATCACTAAAAGAATGAAAATTATAATGAAATTTGCAGAAATGAGGTGGTCAAAACGTTGACCACGAGAAAGAGTTTTGGCAACATTTCATTTAAATACAAGTACTCTGTTACCAATTGTATAGCTTACAGGTGGCACAAGAAGCATGCAGCAACTTAGCAACATTAAGGATGATCAATGGGGGGAAAAAAAAAAAAAAAGTGCCGAAATCCTCAGATTGTAGAGCCAGCTTATAAGTCTCAGGAAAACAGCCACCCAAGCAAATGTTTCCCAGAATACAGGCATCAGGGTGCTCAAGAATAGGAACCAGAAAACAGGGAAGACCAAACATCCTGGAGCTTTGTGATAAAAGAAGTAGGAGGATGACATGTCAATTAATGAAGCAAAATAAACTGATCAGTAGCCATTTCATATAGAGAACAAAACCACTGTCACATACTCATGCCGAACGTTAGCTAAACAAGACTTTAGCTAGTAAAGAATCAAGAAATAACTGTTGTTAATGTCAAGACACAAGAAAGAGCATCTCAAGTTTGCACACAAACACTTTGTCAAATCCATGAACTTAAAGCAAGTGGTTTTTATGTATGAGAAACTCTTTTGCCTTGATGGACCCAACAATGCCAATTAATATGTCGAAAATAAAGGTGATAGCATCATAGCACCACATTGAGTAAAGTGTCAAATGGGTGGTGGGGGCGGTGTCATGATTTTAAGTAAAATCTCAAACTTTGGTAATCTCATGATAAATGTTGTTCAAGGCAAATATAACAGCATAAAATATCTTAATGATCTACGAACCACTTTTCTCTCGGGGTGTCATGGACAATTTGACAAGAACAAATGGATTCGGCAACAAGTCAATGCGAAAATCCATACTGCAAAAGAAGTATTGGAGTACCTTAAGTCCAATAACATTGCCGTCTTAGAATTGGCCTGAATGCAGCTTTCGTCTGAACATCATGGAAAATGTGCGGCACCTAATGGAGGAGGTTGTGTATAGCAGGGGCGTAAAAACCCCTCCACCCCCACGAGGAATTTTTTTGCCATACAAAATGTATATTCTTCCCTCCCTTATCACACACATGTATGCATTATGAGTTGCAGTAGTAGTAACCCCCCCCATGAAAAATTTCTGGCTACGCCCCTGGTGTATAGCAATAAGTAATACGATGATTGGAAAGAGCCGATTCGTACTTTAGAAAGATGTGCAAAGAAATTCAATAAGGAAACTATAATGAATCGATACAAACCAATTCCTGGGCAGCTGCTAGAGTTAAAGGAGCACAAATTCAAAAACTTTCTCACTGTTTTGTTATTTTTTATTTGTTACACATGTGCAGTTACTTGGTGGTGTGATTCTTTCTATTTAAAAATTTTAAACAAAAATGACTGACACAAATGTTTTGCATGAACTGGCTTTGTAATTAGACTTCAAAGAAAGCTACCACATAAAATAAGATTTAAATTTGCCTTCTTATGGCTGATCAAGATACGATTCATAACATTTGAATATGAAACTCGCAAAAAGCATTCAACTGCATCTAGAAAGTACATAAACTAGAACACTAAATTTTAACAAGTACAGTGCTTTCTCAGTAATCTGAACTAATTGCTGCAGGGTGGGAGAGTATTTCAGGTTACGAAAACTTTGGATTACAGAGAGTGCTCAAAAAGTAATGAATGTACTACAGTATGTACACAAACAAAAAAATATTTTCAAACTAACACTATTATTTACACAGTTTGAACTGATGACGGCCAAAACAATTTTTGGTTGAAATGTGCATATCTTCTTACCTATATCGTCTTATGTGTGTTTTTTACAAAGTTTTTTATTTACTTTACTTTAACACTATTATTATTGGATACAGCACACACTAAACTTAAGTAATTCTCATATTAAACTGTTTAGACAATTATGTTACTTTATTTTTAGAGTAAATCCGTTTTAAAAAAATAAGTGATTGGGTCACTAAAATTGTTTGTTCAGTTATCCCATTGCAACATTTTATTTTCTAGGAGTGAAGAATGAGGAAGGATTCACAAATAACAGGTAAAAATGTTTATTTTATATACCTTTACTTTACGGGAAATTAAATAGTTAGCACCGATTTTACTAAAAAATGTATTAATAAGCTCACAGTAATTTAAAACAATCCATCAAATTGTACTAGGCCATATGCAATAAATACCATGGTTGAGAAGTTTTTTGTGAGAACTTTATTACTCTTCAATTAACAAAACTATACATTAAGAAGATTTAAGTGCCAAATTTAAAAACATATTTAATCACTATTAAATAAATCATACACCATATAATTTCACTTTAGTTAAACTATTTCAAAATTAAACAGTTGTACAGTCTTATAAAATTACTACATATTTATTACCCCCCCCCCTTCCCCTCAAGTGTTTCCCCGACATGATTTTACATTGATAAAGAAAGGACAATATTAAAATTATACACATTTAAGTTCACACCATTCTCTTACCCAAGCTACAGTCTTAACCCATTAAGTGCCAAAGCTCCCGTTACATGAACATCTATTGTATATTTTTTTCTTAAAATATTTTAACGCAATTTACGAAATACACATTTTATATAAACATTTACACTATATAACACACCCTATAGTGTAAATGTTTATATAAAATGTGTATTTCGTAAATTGCATTAAAATATTTTAAGAAAAAAAAATATATAATAGATATTCCCATAGCGGGAGCTTTGGCACTTAATGGGTTAAATAACAGATATTAAATTCTATTAAAAATTACAGAAAAGCAAATGCGGCACTGTCCTTTTCAAATTGAATTCCTCTCCGCCCCTTGAATTTTATAATTAATATGCCACATAAAAAATTTCTGCACAAATTACAAAATTAATACTATTGAAACACTAAAATATAAAAAGCATTAATTAAGTTTTATGATTCATAAAAATGATGAGAAGTGAAAAGAAAGTACATTTTCTGATTAAAGCAAAAATATACAGCAATTTAAATCTCATACACAAAACCATATTGGTGCAGCTTTATTTTATTTATTTATATATTTATTTTTTGAAAATCTTACTACAAACACACAAGAATACAAAACATTGATCACTCTGAAAATATGCACAGAAATCTCTGAAAAACAGAATACTGACAATGTTGAAAGTAATCCAATGATATAATTATCTCTTTAGATATTGCATTTTTCTCTCACTAACTTGCTAACTTTGTGCAATTTCCAACTCTTTTCTTGGTAGACAATTGCGTTAGATCTTTTAATTGATAGCTACGGCAGAGAATATGTAAAAAGACACTCACCCACTTCCTCCTCAACCATTTACAAGTAATAAGTTTTCCTTCTTGCAACTTGCATACAAAAAAGAAAATATAAAAATTATCCCAGAAAACATAGGAGCAAACATTTATACTCATGTAGTACTGAAAATAAACTGTACTCCTACTTGTTTGTTGGAACAATAGTAGTACCAGCCAATATCAAAAGCCTATATCTTTCACTGCTAAAATATGCAATAACAACAAAAATAAGTAAAATAAAAATCATAATGAAAATCTGGCTTATACATGGAAAATCTATAACAACTAGCAGCCTATATTAAATAAGTTTTTCCTAAAATGTATTATTTTGAAACCGCATTATAAGCATTTTATTTAAACCACTTTAAAAGTAAACAAAATACATTTTTATTCAAATGTGAGGCACTTAATGTTCTGATATGTAAACATGAAGTTAAGTAACATTCAGGTAGAAATACTGAACAAATTTAGTTTTTTTTTTTTTTTTTTTTTTTTTTGTGTGTGTGTCTGTATGTATAAACACATCCTTAAAGAACTAAGATTTGTACTTTCACATTATAACATGCAATAAATCATTTACATCAACATTTAATAAGCCACATTTTATATCAATATACACAATAACATCATTTTTTAAAATTTTTATTTGATAAATCTTAATTCCTTATTATACAAGTCTTGCAGCGAAGACGTGTTCTTGACAGACTCACAAAATATCTTAAAATAATTTAGTATACAGAAAATCCAATAAATAGAATCTTTTATAAATCACTAAAACACACACTGCTTCAATAAATAAACTCACTGCAAAAGTGTAAACATCTGTTTAAAAAAAAAAAAAAACCCAAAAATAAAAGTTTATTGAGGCAGACTACTGTATTTCACCCCTTATTTTATACAACTTACATTTTGTTATTTTTAATGCCTAACCTAATAGTTAATCTTTTGTGCATTTATTTAGTTGGTACTAAGCATCAATTTTCTCAATTGGAACACAATGTCTCGCAGGTTTCACACTAGTTTTACCTTCCAGCTAAAATTATATATTAACAACCTTACACATTAGTATATAGTGCATTAGTACAGTCAAACTTCATTAAAGCAAGATTGAAACAACTGAAGCAATTGTTTTGCATCAATGAATTTCATGTTATCCAATAAATTGAATTTGCAAAATATAAAGAAATGCATTTTGATGGAACAGAGCACATGTTTCATGAAAAGCAGTACTTTTCTTAAGAAATTTCGCACCAACAACGTTTGATTGAAGTATTACTGTATTATTTTTTGGCAACTAGAATAGATACAAGCAGCCAAAAAGCTAAAAAATTACCAAAACAGTGAAGAAAAAGAAGATAGTAAAGGACATCAACATTTAAGTCTATAGACTTCTAGAATTCATCTAATGGAATTTAGTGCTTTATATTTTTTCAAATGCAAGACAAAGTTCAAAATAGTGGAACAGGACCATATCTTCACAGTGCGAATTGACAGGAAGAGGCAGGGGGATGACGGGGATTGTCCCCGGCTGAAGAATATAATATCCCTGGTTAGAGAAATATTAATTGATCCCTGCAAGGGAAACTATTTATCCCATGCTGGAGAAATGTTAAATTAATCTCTGTCCCCTCAAGTTCAACAGTACCTAATGATTTTAAGTGCTGAGAATATAAATTCTTTAGTTTACAAACAAAGGAGCAAGTTACAAACATCCCTTTGAAATAGATATACACATGCCTGATGCCACTTCTCATTCTGCAACTGGGATCAGGTTCTAAAGGAAGACTGCGGAATTAACAAACAAGCACTGCTCTGCAGCAAGTAGAGTTTGAGGGTAGATATGCAATTGACATAGTCAGGAATATATGTGCACAGAAAATCGGGGATCAACTTTTGTTTGAATTTACCATGTTCACTCATGTAATAGTCATTCTTTTTTGGCCAATTTTTCATTGGGAAAGTCTAGGTGTGACTATTACGCAGAAAAATCTACTACATAATATTGTAGACTAATGGTAAAACATGAAGGGTTTAAAAAATACATTATAGGAAATTGGGAATCTACCAATTGTTTCCGGATCATGTTCTGTTTATTAGTCTTTTCATCACTTGCACATAAGAGGTTTTTTTCTTTTGATGGTACATTTTTATAAACATTAAACTCAGAAATAATCTTTGTGAAAATTTTGAAAAAAAATTCTGATACCATAGTACACAATCCATAATAATTTTCTAGATTTTTCTAGTATTCATTTTTTAGATGAAGGTCAAATACGCTACTGTGACTTTTATGCGGGGAAAATAGTTTGATGATTTTTTCTGCTTCAAAACAGGTGCAACTATTAGTACACAAGTAAACATGGTAAGTCCATTCTCAGACATGTTGGCGACTGCATTTGTCATGTAATACCTAATGTAATATTATGTGAGTGAAGCACCTTACTTTCTTCTCCCCCCCCCCCCAATGTCCCCTCTTCGAGAATGTTTCTTTTTTAAATGTCCCTTCCTGGAGAAAATGTTCAATTCGCACACTGCATATCTTATATTTAAAACAAAGATGGATGGTTAGCTTACTAGAATGCTTTGAAGCAACCAGTGTCAGTCTTTGATTTCTTCCAGTACATGCATGAAAGGTTCTCCAAAATATCATCACTAAATAGGGGTATTCGAGGTTCTGTACCCCATACAAACTGAGCCACCGCGAGAACATATTATTCCGAAGATATAATATGCATGGTTATAACATTTACTACTTGGTCTTTAAGCAAAAAACTTTGAATAAATTTCTGAGGCATCTGATTTAGGCATATTCCACTCTCAAATTTATAAAGCACCAGTTTAAAGTTGAAGACAGGAGGCATCCTATTTTCAGTCTATCACATATAAGATCAGAATGGCCCTGATAAGGGAGTGTTTAGCTATAAAGCCTGTTCTTTTTTATTTGAAAAATTAGTGATAATTGAAATTTAGTTAAAACTAATAATAATTCTAATTTAAAATGAATTATAAATTTTATGTAAATATAGAATTACATCAACACCACAGATCAGTAATTATATATTTAAAACGTAAGTATAGTTTCCTTTAAATTATGAAATTAATACAAATAACACATGGATAAAGAATGAAAATCTGCAAAGAGCAAAAAATAAGATGAACATCTTACTTTTTTGCTTAAAAGCACCAGTACCGTGTATTTTAATAAATTTGTTCATATTGGCATTTTTGCAGCAGTAATACCAGTATAGAAAAATCTTGGGCCCGCCTTAAATTTATTAACGGCAAAATAAATAACATGCATTTATATTCATGCACTAATTTAGGCAAAATTTCATTAATTTATCAACAGATAGTAGCAAATATGTTAATTGCCACAGTTAAAATTTACTTCACTAAAAGTTATTCACATTTACTGAAGAAAAGAGCTGAAATTGAAACCAAAAAGTAAATCCACGAAATTTAGACAACATGCAGATGATTAGCACCAAGATCAACTTTTAAAAACTTCATTTGATGAATAGTAAGGAATAAACTACTGAAATATCCTGATAAACATAAGAATATTTTATTTTTATCCAATTATCCTCTCTAAAGATTTCTGGACAGGCTAGAATGGAATGTAAAGGTTTGCACAAGTTTGAAATTTCAAGTCTAACCCATAATTAAAAATTGTAGTAGTATCCAGTCTATATTTCCTAATCTGAATTTTGTTTATAAAATCAAACTTTTGTTTTTGAAATATTAAATATACTTTTTAATATAAAAGTATGTGCAAATCTGATACAGAGTTTTTTAAAACTTATATCTAGATAGTAATATATGAACATAAGTAAACACAAACAGGTGTTATATTAAAAAAAAAAATTAATTCTACCAGATGCAAAATATTGGGGCAACCATCAAACTGTGGGTATTTCATACACTTGACAGAAACACAAAAATCAAGAGCACAGGGTTCAAGATTCATCGCATTTTTATCATAATGTGAAAAGATTTGTCAAAATGCTAAAATGAAAAAAGAATATTTTTGCTTTTTGTGAAAACATGGAGAAAAAAAGTCTTTGGCACTTACAAGATAAGGATTTTTTCCCTTTGTGGCCCTTTAAAATTTTGCTAAATTTTTTTTTTTTTTTTTTTGCTTTTTTTGCTAAATTTTTTTAGCTTTAAAAAGAATTTTTTACCACAACTTAAAAGCTGCAATAGCAAGATTTCATGCATCAGAAAGCCAACTAAAACACAGAGGGTGGGAAAAAAAGTATATGAACATTCACATAACTTCTAATACAAAACCAGTTGTTTAACCCCTTAAACAGTGTCACCTGAACTCAGATTGTACAACTCAAACTTGCATAATTTGTAAATTTTAAAGTTCTTCGATACCAAATATAAAATGTTTCCATAATATATTTTTAATATATAAATAAAGAACTAAGTTCACTCATCTGGGAGGGGAGAAATGCCTATTTGGATGCATTTTTCTGACAAGTACATCAATGTTAAGGGATTAATGAAACTTCCATCACACCCAATTATCTTTTTTACAAGGTGGATATGTTCTTTGCAATCCAGATTTTTTTTTAACAATGCCATGTAAAAGAAAAATGTGTAAAAAAAAGTATGCTTATAAATAAAGAATAATGGTGGATGGAGTTTACTGTATAAATCCTCTCATATATCATTCTCTGCATGCTGAACAGAGCTGTTGGGCCATGAGCGTCAGAGACCCAACATAGTTTTGAGATACCAGCCATCCTTAGGTCAATTTTCAAATCAAAATATGAATAAAAATCAAGAACACAAGCTATCTATAAGTGGAAGTGAGAATTTAAATTATTAAACAAAAGAGAAGTTTGGGGGGGGGGGGGAACTCCTACCACATGGTGCTGCCAATATATGTTTGGATTTACTTTTTGTTACAGCATATATAAATACACTTTAAAGTTGTATCGATAAAATATATATTTCAAATAAATACATTATTACATAAAATTTGGAAGAGTTTATTTAGGCCTTGTACAGATTAATTGCATTTTGTAATTCAAATGGGTGAAATGGATTTGAGATTACATTTTTGGTCAAGGAACAAATTAATTTTGCACATCAAGGAATCATTGTATCATATCAATATAAATATTTATAAAAACAAAGATTTAAGGCATCAAATTAACAAAGAATTTCAAGCTTCATTAAAATTATTTATAGTAATCTAAAATTAAAGCGACAATGACTTTCAACTAATGTTGGAACCACTTATTAAGGCAAAAGTCTTAACGAGAAATACTGGCACCACTACTGCATTTAAAATATATACTAAGATAAATAAACAATTAAATAATGCATATTATCACAAAACTCAAACATTAGTCAACAATAAATGAAAAGTTATATAAAATATAAAATTCTATAAACAATTACATATTTTAAGTACATTGTTCAATTTTATTTAATAAAATACTTTTACTTAAATAGACAAAATACTTCCAATCACTACAACTATTTGTAGACAATTTTAAAATACTTCGATGCTGCTAGACCAAATACTGATATATTTACATCTTCTCTTACTTTACCACTAATGAACTCTAAAATATTTCTATCATCTTGAAACCTATAAATCTACACAATTACAAAAAAAAAATTTGCATTGCATAACAAATAGAAGTAACACAGATGGAGATGAGAAAGCAGAAGAAATTCTAACAGGTTAATAGTAATAAAGACAATCACTAGCTAGATAGTCTACAATTCTTCATAATCAAAAAGCTTTGTACCTCCACCCATGCTTACAAATTAAACGCATATAATACCTAGTTTTAATAATAAATCTAACAGATTAGGTGGTGAAATTTTGCATAACCTGTGCTTAAATAGGTGCAGCTTTAAGTTAGAATTTTTCCTAAAAATCATGCCACATATTTCACAATTTAATAAATTTAGTTCATCATGCACCAGAAAATGCTTTTCAAGAAGAAACATGTAATCAAAATGCTTTCCACAGACATCACATGGGAAAGAACATCTTCGATAGTCAAAACACTGACAGTTTCCAACATGTGATTTGAATTTCGTTTGATAGATTTTATTTTCATGCATAAAATATTCTTCGTTGTATTTTTGTAAGTGACAGGGTAAAGAGACAGAAGAAACAAGTTTTGCTTCACAAGTCATGCAAGACAACCCTGAAACAAAAAACAATTAAATGCCATGAATTTCGATTACTAACAGCAAAAGCATACACAGCGATTTCAAAAGCTCACAAGTATGGACAGAAAGAAAAGCAGAAGTGGAGAGCAGAAAAGACTACTACACATTTATAAAATTAAAAAGACACTTTTCAATAAATAGACACTGCAAACAGTCATAAGACATGATTTTATAACAAGTAACAGAGAATGCTAAGAAATGTTAACAAGTAACATAGAAACTCAGCTATAAACATGCACATAAACTAGCTCAAAAAATTGCATAATAAGACATTTTTTTAAGATCATATTTTAATAATCTAAGAACCAAACAATAAATCAAACTGACAGATTTTTCTATGGCGTGATAGTTAAATTTAGTCATAGAAATATAACTTTCTGCTGTTAGATGATACTATAATACACAACACAAGTCTATTTTTAAAAACACATACTATGACTTTATAAATTTTTATATATTTATTTCACTTTCACTATAATTTTTCTTCTGAAATTATCACTTTTGGTGGTTCTTATTGGTTATAAGGACCCAGTGGCATACCGCAAAAGTCCCAGTGGCGTACCGCAAAAACCTATCATATTAGTAAATATTGTCCGTTACTGTTGGCAACAAGTTGGAAAAATAATCACCATGGTTCCTCTAACGAATAAGTACCCCTTTAATTAATAAAATACAAATAAGTACTACTTAATGTATTAACAATACTTATAAAACTATATATTAACTAAAATTATCATTTGACAGTTTCATTTCAATTAAATACTTCTATAAAAGAACAACAGAGAAAATAATAAACACAATTTAAAATAAACCCTATTTAACAATTTCATTAAATGAAAAAAACCTACTTGAATTCAAAATAATCCCAGAGAACAGAATGTCTTAGAGCTTTGCGACGAACTACGACGAGCAACGAACTTCAGCAATATAATTAAGGTGGACAAAGACAACTAATACCAAATACATACCAGTATTCCATAGCATTTATACCAGACACTATAACAATCCATATAAAATCTGAAGTTTTTTCAGGATAAATAGAAATTATGATATTATTATTATTATTATTATTATTATTATCAGAAATAATTTTCAAGATAACCTATCGGGAAACCATACATATTTTCAATAAAAAAAAGTAGAAAAAGTTCCTTATTTATAGAAGTTTATGAACATGCTACTTTTGCAACTTTCTTTATAAGTCAGAACTACCAAATAATGCAATCATTAATAGCATTTTAAGGCCATGAGATAAATATCAGAGCAATTATAATGTACAGGATAGTAACAAGCAGATTTTGTCTAAGAACTCCGATTTCTTGAAAATGCTCTTAAAAAAATTAAAAACCTCCTCTTTGTCTTATATTGCTGCCAACAGCAAAACACATTTTAAAGTAACAAAGTATTGCAATAAATTCATTCAATCCGCTACTACTCTATTTTCAAATAAAATTTTAATAATAAATAAAATATTTGTAAATAAATAAAAACTATCAAACCTCTACAAACTTTAAGAATTTTCTGTGAATGGTGTTCGTCTATATTATCTCAGTGTGGTGACTGTGACAAGCTATTTTTTGATTAATAAGTTTTGGCTTAGGAGACAAGTATTTACAAGCTTACAGATCAGTAAAGCTGTTTAACTGATAAAATATTATTAGCAACTTGTAAGAAGGGAGGGAATATGACCCTTGACCAACCAAAATTCTAAAACTACCTACTTAAAACTATTTTGAAAAGGGATAGAATAAAATGTATTTTTTATGTTTTTATAAAAAATATATATAAATTATCGATACAGCTTTAGTACTGATCTGTTTTGATGACTTTTTCTTTAATGTAATAATCAAACTTAGCTGCATAAAGGACAAAGCTACAAAAGCATTTTACCCTTCTAACGAAATGTAGAAAGCAAGGGAATTAAGCAAAGTGAGCAAATTATTTGTCAAATAACACTGTGGCCATGAATCAGGTAAGTTATAGTAGATGAAACACGTAGACAAGCCTTTTGAATTGTCAGCTCTAAAAGTGCAGAGAATTATGAACATATTTAAGCTTTTATTTGCAAGTGAGATCTAACACTGCTAAAAAGAAATATAAACTAAAATAAATCTATAAATAAATAATTGAATTCACAATGTATCTGCAAATAAAGAATTAATTGCATAATGTCTTTGTAAATAAGTAACTGACTACATAGTATTATGTCTGTGAAAAGGATTAAAGTTGTAAAACTGGCCATGAAGTTTATGCCAGTTAGCTACTAACCAAAAATGGGAATTTTAAGTTTTATAAAGGCCACGCACCAATTAACACCACTTAAAAAAAAAACTGATGAACAGTTTTTGTGACAAAAATAGTTGACTCTGTTCTGAATGACGACGATAGAAAAAAAATCCTAACTGTTTACTAAAAGCCTACGAAATTCATGAACACTTCATTAGATTGGTAACTAACTGGTGCATAAAGATACTAAACACAGACATTACTAAACAATTCAAATAATCTTGATGGTCAGTTCTGAGGCACTCTGTATATAAACTTATAAGGTATTTTAATTTATCATTAACTAATTTTAAAACTAAAATATAGGAGTAAGTCAAATTTTACACGTACTATTTCAAAAATTATAATGTTCATTAACGAAAAACAAAAACCCATACTGAAAATCGGCATAGAGGTTTTTTCTTGAGATTTTAGATAGGACCACTGCACAGCAAGTTTATTTGATCACTCAGAAAAGAAAAATTTACAAAACTATTGCTGAGAATACTAAAATTATCCTTTTAACCGAGGGGCTAGCCTTTAGTATCACCCACAAAAAATTCTTGCCAAAAGACATTGACAAGCCTGGTGATAAATTGTCAAATGTGGCAACCCAAACTGTTTTAAGAGTTTACCTTTACGCCACCAGGTCCAACTAAGAGAGATATATTGACAACCATTACAGTGACGCTTTTTGTAGAAGTTTCTGGAATCAAATCATTTATGCTTTGAAAATTGGTAGAAGTAGCATCTCGAGTGCGGGTCAGCCATGTAAAAGATGTGCTTTGCTATTGTTTATTGAAAACGCATTAGTGTTGTGATGGTAAAGTAAATGGATTTTAAAGGAATATAAAAAGGTAGGATCTTTGATTTTTCAAATTAGTTAAGAGTTAGAAATAGATATTTTACATACGAGTTCACACGGAATTATGTTTAAATATGTTGTTATTGTCAATGATGTTGTGTTCAGAAACAAGATGACCGCCATTTAGTAGGGGACTTGCATCAAGAAGTTATAAGGTAAGCTTTTCCGATTTAGACATTTTATGTTTTGAGTTTTTTATTTTTTGGGAAAGTGAGGAGTTGCAAATACATATTTTATGTATGAGTATACGAGGAATAATGTTTAAATATGTTATTGTCAACGATTTTGTGATAAACAAGATGGCAGCAGTTTTCAAACCCGGAGTTGCGTTGAGAATTTAAGAGGTAAAGTTTTTTGGATATGCCTTTTACATTAGAAAAATTTATTTGTACAATGACTTTTTGCAGGTAATAAGGGATATCAATTGGGAGAATTTTAATTATAAGATTTAGGGAGTTTTTCTGCGAGTAGGGATTGCTGATATTTTTTTTTTGTTCGTATTGTTGTTATAAAAAGGTTTCTGTAGAGGAAAAAAAAGTGATAATTTTAAAATTGTACCAAAAAAAAAAAAAAAAAAAAAAAAATATTAAGAAGCTGTGGCAAATGACATGCATTTACTTTTACGTGCTCTGGGATAATATCATAGTAACTGTGGATAATTGTAATATGTCTTTGTGTCTAGAAAAAAGATGGCCACTATTCTGGAACTCAGGCGCTGCATCAAGAGTCGGAAAGGTAAACCAACACAACATGGTACTTGGTGCCGGTTTGGCAAAAGACGAGCGGTGCGAAAAATGGCAGGTGGGGAATACTAAAGCTGTTCCAACCGAAGCATATATTTCAGAAAAATTTATTAAAATCAAGGCCTGACAATAGCATTTTTGTGCCCTGAGCAATTTAGAACAACAGAACTTTAGAACCTTTATGCCTTCAGTACATAGCTGGCAAAATTTTTGTGTCCCTGTACATAGCTTTAAACTTGTTGGGCTATTTGTGTATGTATGCCCAGGTCTCATGCCAGTCTGATAGTCAGCGCTTGGTTAAAGTTAATGTTTTTTCTTCTGTTTAATTGTTTCAGGGATGTAGATATCAAGAATCCCCTAATGAAAATTTTGGATTGTTACCATAAGCTTCCTGTCATACAAAAATTCTGATCAATTTATTCACAACTTATTTCATAAACCTCCCACCCCACCCCTCACCAAAAAAATTTCTGGTCTATGCCCCTATTTTGTATCAATGTACATAAAAAGGTTAGAAAATTGTTATTCAGTAAAAATTAAATAAACTTTTAATAAAATAACTGAATAATGAATTTAAATTATCAAAATATTGGCCACACCTAGTTTTACACAAAAAATATTTCATTATTATCATTGCTTCCAAAATTTTCCGTGCAAATGTCTGGACAGCCTAAAGAACCTAAAAGAAACTTCTATTGATGTGAATGAGATACTGGATTTTAGAAAAAAAAGACTATTTGGTATAAAAGTTGCAAAAAATGATAATAATAAATCAAAAAGTCTGACAAACTTATTGGAAGTGTGTTCATTTATAGCTGACCACACCCATTTTCTTTATTCTTGAAAACCAGTATAATGCCATCTATTATGAAATGGATAATAAAAGCCTATTAAAAAAAAAGATGATTAATTGTAGAAACAATAGTTTTTCTATGGCTTAAGCAATTACAGGATTAGAAATACGGTGTTTGAGCTGCCCATAAAGACTATAATGACACAACAAAAAGTTTGTCAAAATCCTCTAATGAAAGCAATTAACTAATTTTAAAAAATACTACTTTTTATCTGGTGATGATAAACTAAATGTAATGCAATAATAATAAGAAGCTGTTGAAGTAACAAAGAGAAGAAAACAATACTTTTAAATAGGTACAAGCACTGAAAATTCTGGTATGATGTCAACAAAAAACAGGAGTTTTCATTTCTAGAGAGCCATGTCTTTAGAAACTGATAATCCTTTTTTTTTTTTTTTTTTTTTTTTTTGTAGTACATTTTTTTAAAAAAATTACTTGTTTTAGAATAATAGCTTTCTGTTTTAATTTATTTTGTAAAAAGCTTCTTTCTTTTACAGAAATCAATAGAAATTCATAAATAAATATCAATGTAGGGTTAACAAACTTGACCAAGAACAAATGCAAACTTCTCATACATTTAATAAGATGCAAATTTTTCAAGGAAATCATTGCATTCGAAATTTTTTTCCGTAAGAACAATTTCCTGGAGTTTTAAAACCAATAAAAAAAACTCGAATGCAAATAAAAACGATAACGAGATAAAAATTACACGACTAACAATTATTAAAATCTGACGCATATTTCTTTCATAGCTAGGCCACCGATTTCGACATACTCTTTGGACGAGATCTAACACAAACTAAATAAAATAAAATTAATGATACTATTGTAAGTAATTGTCATCAATCAGTTTAAACAACAGTAAATTAACAATCGGAGTGTTGGATAAAATCCATATTTCGATTTCTCTACTTTCTCCAGTAAGGAGATTTCAAAGAGGCAAAATATCTTCCAATAGGACATTCAACCCAATTACCCATATAAGTATAAATATACTACATCATTGATAAAATTATTAAAATAAAGATAAGCATAAAGTTATTTTAGTTACAATTCAAAGTGTCAAAAAACAAAACAAAAATGAAACCTATGTATACATAAACAAATAATTAAAGAGCTATGGCACAGAAAAGCATCCAGTACATGACACGCATGAAAAGCGATCAAAAAATACTGGTTTCTATTTCAAGTTAGAACTTTACTAATTAAACACATTTAGTATATAAAATTCTTATAAATATCATACAGTAAATTTATAAATAAATTAAATTTATCGTTATATATACAAGTACCACTCCACTAATTTACATGCACACGGATTCATAATACTGAGTTGCCACCTCTGATTAATAAAATATAAAGAAACGTGTATTTGTCATTTAATAGTTTCACTTCAGCTCAAAAACTGAAGTTAATTCAGTGACGCATTCTTGATAAATCGCAATTCGCAAACAGAACAAAAACCAGAACTACAAGTTTCTCCCTTTGCGTCCGTGGCGTCAGTCCAATCCAATCACAATCAGAGAAAATGCCACGGAATTTCCATGAGCATTTGTTTTTTCTTTCCATCCAATCATTAATAAACAATTAAAATGGTCGGCACAATGGTGTGTGCAATAATATCAAACATATGCGCAAATAAGCACAAAAAGTCCAAACTTTTCCAGATTTCGACTTCTATTGGCAGCCACAAAGGGAAGTGTGTTTTGCGTTCTTTTATTAGTGCTATAATTTAATTTTTTAAATTCAAATTGCGGTTGTAACGGACTATTGTTGTAGTATTAAACTGTTATTTGTAGTTTCAAGATCTCCTTCATTTAAAGAAGGATAAACACTCTAGAATTTTTTTTTTTCTTAATAGCTTGGATACGATTTCTGAATATTTAAAATATTTAAAAAAAAAAAATCATTATAATGCTGCCTTTTAATTTTAACATTTAATTGTTGTAAATTAAACAACATGAATCTCCTGTTGCACTTGTGCAAGCGAAGAAAACGGGGAAACTTAATTAAAAATATGAATCAGTTAATTTTAAAAATTTATTGAGTTTTTATTTTAAAAATATATTGAATAACCATTAATGTTTCTTTTTTTTTATTTCAGGCACAGCGAATAATTTTTTCTAATGTGTCAATGTGATTAAATAGTCTAACATATATGATAATACATTTATGTATTTGTTTAATATACATTTGTGTGTGGTATAGATTCATAATAGACTAGTTGTGTAGTAACCAGGGGATAAGCTAACCTTCTATTTTCATTTGCGCTTTAATATTGCCCCTCTTTTCTTTGAAGCTATTGCCCCAATTTTCTTTGTATATATTTTTTGTATGAGGTTGGCCATACGGGGCATGATGCCCATCCTCTTTGAAAGTACACTGGTGAAATAATTAATAGAATTTGCATATTTTATCAAATTTCATAAAAATAACTGAACTGAACGTAAAACCACTGCTTCTAGGCAAAAATGCATATCTTGTATGTCAAATACGTAAGCATACGGGTGTGTGTAGCGGAGGCAGTAGAGAAGCAAGCTTTATAAGTGCACGTAAGTTAAGATGCATTCCGTTCGCTAGCACACCTCGGCAAATTTCTTGGTGTTATTCTGCAGCAATCTGTTAATTTCAAATTGTAACAGTAAAAATGAGTAACCACAATTGTTTAGATGATGGAATGAGGTGGCGAACTGTGGGGAGGCTAGAAGCAGGCCAATCTCAAGTCCAGATTTGTAGAGAGTTCAGTTTAACAACCAGTGTCGTGTATAACTTATGGAAACAGTTCCAGGATACCAGATCCATCGAGAGAAAGCCTGGGCAAGGTCATCCAAAAGCCGTGACAGCCAGAGAAGATCGTCATTTGTCCATTATAGGGAGGCGTAACAGGAGTGCTACAGCTCTCTTGTTACTTGTATGTAGCCACAGGAACTTGTGTATCAAGGGTGGCTGTTTCCATGAGAGAGGTTGTTTGCAAGAAGACCTGCTGTTTGCGTCCCGCTCACTTTTACGAACAGGAGAATCCGTTTAGCATGGTGCAGAGAGCATAGAGTATGGATGAATGGACGACCGTTCTCTTTACTCAAGCATCGATTCTCGCCGCACGTTCATTCGGAGAGAACCAGGGACCCGCTACCTAACCTCCAATGTCTGCAAAATCGACCATTATGGCAGAGGAGGTTTAATCGTCTGGACAGGCATCATGTTGGATGGCCGCACGCCTCTCCACTTCATGTCTTTGAAAGTGGCACTGTGACTGGTGTCAATTATAGGGATGAGGTCTTGGAGCCTTATGTTCTCCTTTTCAGTGGTGCAGTTGGCCCTGAGTTCATTTTAATGGAAGATAACACGAGACGACATAGAGCTCTTCTGGTCCATGAATTTCTAGAGAGTGGGAATATTCGCTGGATAGATTGGCCAGCCAGATCTCCAGACCTTAACCCTATAGAGCATGTCAGGGATGCTTTGGGGAGGACAATTGCAACTCGCAACCTTCCTTCCAAGAACCATCCAGGGAATGAAAACAGCGTTCCTGAACGAGTGGGGCCCATTGCCGCAGGAAATGATAAACTGCCTCATTTAAGTATGACATCACCCTGCAAGACCTGTATGTCTGTAAGAGGGGGCCATGCACCCCTGTTAACCCATTTTTTTGTTTATTCTGCAACCAGTGATCGATCTAAGATTTTTTCATAAGAGTAAAAATACTCCTTAACCATTTTAAAAGGAGTATTTTCCTATCCACTGGAGTAATTAAAGCAGCGAACTATTATGCTACATTTTCAAATGCATAATTAAATTGCATTTAACACATAAATCATTTATAACTGATTACACAATCTAGGTACGCTGTTAGTGTTAACTGTAAGTTTCACTTTTACGTTAAAAGTTATCGCAGATTTCAGAGAGTTGACTGTAAATAAAAATCATTTTCAAGGGGAAATCTCACCGTAATTGCAGATCATAAAACGGAATTTTATATCGAAAAGCAATACGTAAAAAGATGCATTCCAAAATTCTTAAGGAGTATTCTAAATTTCTAAGGCGTAAAATACGCATCTAGAGGCGTTATCCCGATCACTGCTGTAACCACTGTTTTATACCTTCTGGCTCCAACATGTGTTACGCACAATCATGCGTAACACATGTGTGCATTACAATTGTTGAATGATTATTTGTTTTGTATTGTATTAATGTATGTACATATCAAATTTCATGAAAATTAGCCCAGTAGTTCTAGAGGTATTCAAATTCTCTTATTCTTACACCAGTGTAGTATATTGAGCAATTTTATAGGATAATAAACTTTTTCATAATATTTTAATTCTAAACTGTTTGAAAGATTGATATGAGCCCTCCCACCCGCAAATGTTCTCATGTGGGCTCCTACGAATTTGTAAATAAGCACTCATAGCACTTCCATAAAATATGTAACACACTTTTGTCTGTAAATTTTGAAAGCAAGCAAGGCCAAAAGCAAATATCCAGTCAGAAAGTTGTTGCCTTTCAGAAAAAGGGAAGAAGCAAGAAACCTGGGAGCATAAAACTAACTTCAGACTGGCTATTTACTTTTTTCCCTGTTTACTTTTTCAGTTCTCACTCTTCTTTTATAGTTTGTGAAGGCCCTTAGCACTGCCCTGAGGGCAGTGCCCCCTCCCCCTAAAAAAGTAGTTGTCCCTTTGGACAAATTTTTGCCCTCCCCTAAATTAGCAAAATCATGATTTGAAAAAAAAAAAAAAAAGTTTTACATTAAAACATCGATATAAAAAGAAGGCTTTTTAAAACTCTCAAATCCTGCTTTACCACCACCAAAGTGCACAGCATCATTTTATATAAGCACAGCCATCTATTGCACATCATTGTTTCTACACAAGTTATTATTTGTAAGAAAAAGAGGCTGAAAAAATAGGTAAGCGTTTTAGGCCCAGATTCAAAAGTGCTGCTTACAGGAAAAAAAGACCTCTGTGTCTGAGGAGAAGAATACAATTTAAAATGCATAGCATAGTGGGGGCACAGGCTGCGTGCAAGGGTGCCGGCAGGATCATTTCCAGGGGGTGCACCCAAGATACATATTAGGGATGCACCGAATATTCGGTATACTGCCTATTCGGCAGACAAACTGAATATTCAGTTCGGCCGAATACTTAAATATTTGGCAACCGAATAGTAAACAAATTTAAGTATTCACCAATCAGTAAACAAATACATATTTTTTAGATCATGAATGAAAGATATAGTATAGTACCATAGTACTAAATTGATGCAAGTTGTTACTTACTAATATCACATGTGAATAAGCATTAGAAACCCTTAGAAAGTCCTTCTACCGAGACCCCCCCTCCATCCTTGGCATATAGTCCAAACGTAGCATTCCATAATCACACAAAAAACTAATATAACAGTGAAATTAGTTTTAATGTAAGAGAAAACACTCAGATGTTAAATTTGAATTTTGTTGCTTTTCAATTTTTCTTAAATCGTATGACACATTACATTAACCTTCCTATTTACTAAGTAATTTAAATTTAAAACAGTAACCAGGAAAAAAAAAAAACTCATAATATTAAGTGTTCATAAATATGTAAAGTCAAATAACTGTTAATTTTTTAAGTAAAATATGCAGGTAAAAAAACTACCAGCATTTTACTAATATTTAAAAAGGTTATTAATATATAAAGGAAACACACTTGGATATTAAATTTTCCAGCATTTTAATTTTTTAAGTTTTGCACCATATGAAATATTATTTAAGAAAACTAATTAAATCAATCATTGCAATCTAAGTTTATTGATGGTTTAATAAATTTTAACCAAGTATTCGGTATTCTGCAAAATATGGTATTTGGTGCATCCCTAATACATATATACATATACAGGATGTAACTGAATTTATAGGCCAATCTTTAAGAATAAAATGCTTACAAAGAAGCATTTTTTGTATAGCAGATTAGCTGTGGGGTTAGAAATAAAAAGTGTAGGTGGAAATATAGCAAATGAAAAAGTTCTACTGTAAATGCTCAAATGCTATCTACATTTTTCATTTCCGACCAAACGTTGTAAAGCAGAAAAATGCTTCTTTGTATCTATTTTAATTACCTTCAGGGACACCCTGTATACATACATATAAAAAATTAGACTCTTTAGCGTTTGAAGGAAGAATAATCTTGACTGAAAAATGTAGCATCAGTATTTGAAATAAACATCATCATAGTTATTTTGTTGCTGCTGAAAAGTGCAAAATCTTAAACTATTAATTTGGCATAATTAATAGGGTCAGGTGGGGTAAAATGACCATAAATTAAGCTATTTTCAACTTTACTAAGCTACACATCTAAAATGATATAACATATTTAAAATTTTTTGACAAATATTTTACATTGGACTATCTGACAGTAACTACAAACTTTTGTTTTTTTCTTTAACAAACATTAAAACTGTTTGATCATTAATTCTTTTTGGCTTGTTACTATGATCATTTTACCCCATGGTGTGGGGTAAAATGATTATACATGGAAAAAAATGAAACACACTCATAGTAAATGATATTATATGAATAAGATCATCTGGAAAATAGATAACAAATATTTTATTAAACAGTTTTACATGGAATTTTAATTTAGCTATCAGAATTTATAATGTCCTCTACTATCGAAATTTGGCTCATCCAGTATTTGAATTATCTGTTCAGTTTGAACTTCCTCAACATCGTCATTTTCTGGCAATGTACATTTTTTCAAATAAAGATTTTGCAAAGTATTAAATTGTAAATAGCTCCTTTTCTGCAGACAAGATCTGTCCAAAAATGCTTAATAAAACTTTTGCCACAGCACTTAAGAGCTAGCAGATATTTTGTCCGAAAGAGGCATTACGGTATGCCATTTTGAACTCTTTTTAAATAAGAATTAGGATTTTTCTTCACAAAATTTCAAGAATAGCATACTTTCTTTACTTCATGGTCTTCAATTTCATGCTTTTCTTCAAAATGTACAGCAAACACATCCTCTGTTAGCATTTATTTATAAATTTATGATTCCAGTATCGTAAATTTTGGTTATTTTTCTTATTTCCAGGTAAAAATAAAAGTAGAATAACGGAATCTATTTATTTATTCACATTATTACTATTAATACCTTATAAAATATATTACAGATGAAAAAAAGAAATCTAAAATGATACATGTGTTCTTTAAGTGCAAGCCTAGCAGTATGATCATTTTACCCCACTTTCTTTGAACTACTCCAAAATAAAAAATAATACGAATACAAATTATCTTGATACAGAAATGCATTCCTCAAGAATGACAGTAGGCTTTGTATCATCAAAATTTCAAGAACTTTAAATCACAAAAATGCTACAGCAAAGTAAATTTTAACCTTGTATAGATAGAATCAAACATGAAACTCTAAGTGCTGCTCTTACATATTAAAAGAATATTAATAAATCAAATAAATCAGTTTAAAAACATTGCTTGTAATATAAATGAGCTAAACAAAAATCAGTATGCCAATAAACCAATGCATTTGACATTTATTGTTTGCTTTTTGTAGACTGTTCATTTTACCCCACCTAACCTAAGGGCGGATTAAAGGGGGGGGGGGCAAAGGGGGCGACCCCCCCCCCCCCAAGAAAAAAGAAATTAATGTAAAAGATCCTATTTTACTTCCATAAAATAGATGTATATGTCAATCTTCTAACTAACCGCCCCCCCTCCCCCCCGACAAACTTTCAATAATCCGCCACTGACCTAACCCTAATACCTCAATTTAAGTATACTAATAATTAATTATTTAAATTATATGCAATTTTGATAACATTGTTTTATATTTAAACAGACTAATTTTCCCAGAAAAACTCAAGCAAAATGTACTTTCTCTATCATTGATGTATATTGCAATTTTGGGCCCCCATCATGTTCAGTGCTGAGAATGGTAGATAGCTGAAATATGAAGGTCAATAGTTCTAACCTGCCGCACGGCTGTCAATCCAAGATAGTTTTGGCCAGTTTTCTCTTCATGTTACATGAATGTGCATTAGAACCCCTTAAAATGTCCTCGCCTCAAGGCAACCCCCCCAACCCCTTCCATGACAGATACCCCATGCCAGGTTTGTCTTAAGTGCACTTGGCAAAGGGCATCCACATATTAAAACAGAGCCCACGTTTCAAAAGAGACGCAGTGATGCCGTCACTTAAATATTTGAAAAATCGCCATGTCAAAAAACTCAAAATACAAATTTTCATCTAATAGTTTTTGAGTTTAAATATCTGAAAAATTAACTCTATAATATTAAAAAGAAATGTTAAACTTTAAGCGTTGGGTCCTAAAATAATTCATTTAATCATATGCACAGTAGAGTCTCGATTGTTCTAGTTTTCCATATAACTCAGTTAGTGAAAAAATCAGTTTAGCTCCCAAGTAATGATCAACACATATAAAACAGGCAATTTTTTTTTATTGCTGGACAAAAATCAAAATACTTGGTGCACCCAGAAGCCCTATCAGAAATCCCTCTCCCAAAGAAAGTGGGTGTATTTTTTTTTTTTTTTTTTTTTTTTTTTGTAGATGTCCTTATGAACATTTCTGTGCAGTGTTGACATGCTGCTTTGGCAATGGCGCGATACTGCTGTACGGAAACGAGTCAGCATGTCAATACAAAACAATTTACTATTATTTTCCGATATTATTAACCTGCTCTATTAAGTAATGTGGTAATATGTAACTACATTTTTCATTTAAATATGCACTCAAATCACAAAAATTGTTTTTTTTTTCCATTTATCTGTTTATTAATTTAATGATTTCGATAATTCAAGACAAGCCCGGTCCCGTCTACCTCAAATCAGGGTTTCCGCTACGGTCACATTTTTAGCAAAATGCTAAAAGACTATACAAAAATGCGAAAATGAAACAAGACATTTTCGCTATTTTGCTAAAGCGTTTGTTTTGAATAATAATAAAAACATATTTTCTTTATTCTTGAAATTTTTCTATAGGAAAACCGATAAAGTATGGTATAAGCTTGATATAATGCAGTTTTATATAGTAAATAATATTTCTTGTAAAATAATATAAATCACATTTAATTTACTATAAATTTCAACAATAATCAGTGTTATGTTGGGCTTGTGTACTGTCTTAAAATTAAACTTGTTTTTTCTTATTATTAATTTTCATTTCAATTAAAAAAAAAATTTTTTTTACTACTGTGTATTACTTCTTTAAAGATATCATTCCTACATTTTGATATTTAATTTACAAATGTAATGAAACGCTATTAAGTCATCGGAAATGCTATGTGAGCTTGTATTCGCACACCTATTGGTGTTTTAGCATGAAAATGTCGGCATGACATCTTAATTCTTTAAAAGTGTCATGCCTACATTTAATATTTAATAAACAAATGTAAATGAAACACTATTAAGGCATTGAAAATGCTATGTGAACTTGCATTTACAGGTATTTTAGCATTTTGCTAAAGTTTTTTTTTTTCTGATTTTAGCTTTTATGCTAAAGAACTTTTGAACTCAGCTCAAACCCTGCCTCAAATATTATAGAGACTATTTCAAAATATTTTTTCCTAACTGCGGGCACATGCTGTAAGGCATTCAACACTACTACAACCGTAAACGTTGGTCAGTACTTTATGAGGGCTCATGTGCGTGCACCAACATTATCCCAAAATAAAAATGTGGATGACTTCTCAAAAGCTTAAAATTTATGTACAATGGTAGAAAATATTAAGCTATAAACACAGGTCTAAGCAGCTAATTTAATGTGACAATTACTCATAGAATTCAAAAATCATACTTACATTAAGGCTCTCTCTTTTTTTTTTTTTTTTTTAAACTGTCCTAAGGGTAAAACAAATTGCTTATATTTTCAGGTTAATTAAACTTTTTTCAAACTCCAGGGAGGGATGCAAATGCACACCCCTCCCGGCACCCATGGCTACATGCCTGGGTTGGTGTAACTTTATGCTGGCTGATAAAAGGTGAAGATTTTTTACCTGAAATCTGTGCTTACTGAAGATAAGTAAATTTTGGACACATTCAGACTGCCACTTTTGTGTTACTCGGGGAAAAAAAAACAAGCCGTTCACGATGCCCGACTTCAGCTACTCAAGGTGATAACAAGGTGTCCACACCTCGAATATTACTTAAACTCCCCTAAGATTTTTCCATGGGGAGTTGAGAAGATATATCATGTGACCTTTCCATGTTGTTTTCTTTCATTCCCATTGGCTCCGCTAGGTAGTAAATATGTGCTGCCATCATATTTTTTCCTTTTATTACTCAAAACTGTCCATGATGTTGTCTCCCCGAGTGAAACAAGTAGCTTGTGCCTTACTTGAAATTTACCCGAAAGTGGCAGTCTGAGTGCACCCTTTATGTATGTTTGTTATTTTACAAAGTTTTAATTATTTCATTTTTTGAACACTAGTTTTCTGGTGAGTTTTTAGAAGCATTAGTATTTACTCATCAGGTAAGAACTTCAGAGCTCACGAGTAATGCAAGTTTAACTGAATAAACGGAGTTCAGGTAACTCAGTTAAGGAGTTAAAGTGATACTGAATTTAAAATTCACTAGGTTCTTGAAAAGTGGAATCCTTTGAAAGACTACCTCTGAAAATTGTCTACCTGTTTCAATTTTATAAATGTAACATTTTTAAATTTATTTATTTATTTTTTGCCTATGACTCTTTACTTCTTTTGTTGTTATTTAAAATTTGAATTTTTTTTTTTTTTTTTTTTTTTTTTTTTTTTTTAAGTAGTGTCTACAGTTAGAGGCTAGTAAGTCCAATATCTTACTGGATTACTTGAAAAATGTAATTGTTAAAAACTGTTTTTACATCTGAGTTTTTAAAACAAGTTTTTGTGCTTTTTATTTTGTAAGAGTTTGGTTATTATTTTACAGTTCTCTGCAATTATTGTTTAATTTTGTAGTGTTTTATTTTTTTTTTTTAAGAATTGAAAAATATATCAATTTATCATAGTTTTATTTTTTAATTGCAGCCTTTCCTCGAAGATACAACTGTAAACAGTGTGAATTTAGTACCTTTTATTCATCAAGTTTGAAAACTCATGAACTTACACATACCCAAGAACGGCCATATTGGTGTCCTCACTGTTCTAGAGCTTACAACCATAAATCAAATCTGAAAGCTCATTTGCGTATTCATACTGGTGAAAAACCATTTGGTTGCAATATTTGTTCTCGCAGGTTTGCTTTTCGAACAAGTTATAATCATCATATGGCAACTCGCTGTCATAAACTTTAATCATCATACAGTTTTATTTATATTATTATTACTTATTAGTATTTTTTCTGCAGTTGAGTTTGAACATAAAACTAGCATGTGTATATAATGATACTGTTTTATATGCTTGAATGGTATGTAATTAATCTTCCTGAAACAGTGTTTGAAGTGACTAAAATTTATGTTGGAAATTTGTGAATAGGATAATATATATATAGAGAGTGAGAGATTGTAAGCAGTAATTACATTATGTTTAAATTTCATGAAAGCAGAAAACTAGTACTGTATTAAATTTGATTCAAATAAAGCTGAATATATTTTTAATTGCAATAGACAGTTTCAGAAATGGACTCTGAATAAAACCTTAAAGCATTGCTTTCAATCAAGACTTCAATTGTGAGAGACAAAGTCTCTTCCACCCCTACCCCTCCTCCCTACATTACACAGCTTAGATTAAGATGTGAATTTTTACTTTCCCTTGCTTGAATGTAACTATAGCTTCATCACTCCTATCAATGCAGATATTCATTCAATAGCAGAACTCAGCTCAAACCCTGCCTCAAATATTATAGAGACTATTTCAAAATATTTTTTCCTAACTGCGGGCACATGCCGTGAGGCATTCAATACTACTACGACCGTACTACTGTACCTAATTTACAGTGGGCCAATATTCCATTCGATGCCTAGTATTCCTCCACTCATCCACTTGTATTCACGTTTTCTTAGAGCATTCAAAGAGCAGTTTGGAAAATCAGCATTGACTGTAAAAGGTCACTACATCTTTGCAACTGTGAGCATCAACAAGCTAAATTAAAGATTGTAAAGAACATTTAAACACTTTGTTCTGCTCCACAACTGTTGGGAAAATTCTGCAGTTTAATTGTAATCTTAATAAATTTTCAAATATCTATAACTAATATATATCTATATGTTAGATTTACACTCTGGGTTACCATTTTCAGCTGCTCTCTATAAATACATTTTTTTAATTATTATTTAATAATGATTCGCAAAAAAAAAGTACGCACATTACTATTATTTCAAATTAAAAATAGTAAATGCTTAATTTAAATTCATCTAGTTTACTTCAATTTGTGTTGGAAAATTAGTTAAATACTAGTCCTCCTTTATTACATAAGCACTGATAAATTGAATTTATATTATGTACACTGTTTTATTGATTTACACAATATGAAATCATATTGTGCAAACCTTTTTGTGTATTACAGAAATCAGTTTTTTCCAACAGAGCATTTGCAGAGTCTTTGACCCATTGAATTGATTATATTTCAATGTATTTTGTTGTTACCATTATTCTCTAATATTTTTAGAAACTGGGCCTTCTTTTTCTGATAGTATTGTTGTATTATAATAGGTATCCAAGATGTATATTAATGTTGATTTAATAATTCATTGTATTTATAATATTGAGAAATAAGCATTTAATATTAATTTTTTTCCAATACAGTTTTTTTTAAATAAGAAATTCTTCTTCTTAATTATTACTGTACCTAATTTACAAAATTAAAATTCACTTGTTTGCATTAAAGTTATTGATGCATTGTTAAAAACAAGTGTAAATCATATTCTATTTAGAAGAACTAATATAAATTTTATTCTAAATATACATTTATTAATCTGTAATTTCTATCAATTTTATTTTCACATTTTTTAGAAGAGACAATCAAAAAATGTTAAATTGGTATCTTTTTAGTTTAAGAGAGGTCTTTTATACTACTGTAAATGAACATTTCTGCTAATTTTAATCAGTATGCTTTCTAATTACTGAATAGTCTCTCACTACTCTCAGTAAAAACATGTTGATTATCTTAGTTACACAAATATAAAATGTTTGTTTTGTAAAAAAGAATTCCTCATAATTATATTATATCCTTCTCCACTCTTATTTTTTAAAAGTTATATTTTCCTGTTTACACCTGTGTTTATAGTGTAGTTTAATGTAATTGTTTAGTAATATATGTGTGATGTGCATTTATTATTTTCATTCTTTTATTTTTACATTAGAAGTGCCATTGTGAGTAATTTTGGAATTTGATGGTGGATAATAAACCTTTTTTTTCTTTTAAAATTATTTTGTGACTTTTTTTTACATTGCAACAAAAGTTCAAAATTAGGAATATTTTTATCAAAATTAAAGCTTACTAAGTGAAAATTGGAGATTATCAACACAAAGAGCTATGTTATTTGAAAATAAACATACATTTAGCATTCACTTTTTTTTTTTTTTTTTTTTAATTACTCTCTAAAAACTGGTTAATCATAATAGCTAGTTCATGTCTTGTTTTACTGAAACACATTAAAGTAATTAATATCTTAAAATTATAAAAGATGCCTTTTTTCATTATTGATAAGTAACATTTCTCAAAGTTTATTGGGACTGTAGTCCGTTGTAAAATTTCTACCTTATTATAAAAGAAAAAGAAACTCCCTCCCCCATCCTCAATACATAACTGGATTTTTCAGTATTTTGTATGCAAATCAGATTAATGTTATTGACAGTTTTTCTTTTATCTTCATTTTAAATCTTCATCAACATTATAAATTAATTCTGGAATCTGTTGTACTAATATCAGGGGTCATGTTAGCTTTTTAATTTATGAGTCTTTTTTCAAAAACATTTGAAAATAATAAAAACCCTTACAAATTTAACACAGTAACATAAAAGTGGATTCCTAAATTTGCTTAAGTTCTTGCAAAAAACTAATCCCAGGGACCTGGTACTGTAAGAAAGGCTCTTTTGGAGGAAAAAATGAGTAAAATATGCATAAACAACTTAGATATAGTATGTACCTAAGAGTAATATGCATATATCTGTGTTCCTTGAATGTATAATTTGTAAAGTTAACTGTATATAAGTTTTTGACATATTATAATTTACTTTTCCAATTAATTATAGTACATTAAAAATATTTTATGAATACATTGTTTTCATAATTGTTTGTTGTTTTTAGGCATTTTATGTAAAAGGAACTTTGCTACTAAAAAGTTTCAGTGTGGATTGTGCCCATACAGTACTGACTACTCTTCTCATTTCAAAAGTCATAAACTACTTCATACCCAGGAAAGACGTTACATTTGTCATATATGTTCTAAACGATTCAATCACAAATTCAATCTTACTGCTCATGTACGCATACATACTGGTGAAAAACCTTATAAATGTAGCGTATGTCATCAAGGTTTTACTTACAAAGCTAGTTTGATTGTTCATGCATCTAAATGTTTGAATTTTATGTAACTAGAATATATCTGCTTGTATGTGTATGTCTGTGTGGTAATCGTAAAAATAGTACTAATTTTTATGCTTTGTACTGTTCAGTAATAATATTTGAAATATATTATTGAAAATGTAACTGAAATATTTTTAGTAATTTTGTTACATTAAATAATACCAGAATGGATGCTTTTCCATTAAGGGACTATCATCATCATCGTTAAGCTAAAATAGTTGCACAAATTGCCCCAAAGGAAAAGGAATTGCCCCAAATGGACATTACTATCAAGTATGTTAGCACCGATTAAAGTGAATATAAAAAATGGACACAAAAATGCTAATCTTGACATATTAACACTGATTTCCATTAGCAGGAAAGTACCTATGAATAATATGTTAAATTCGATAACGCAACTGCCATAATCTCAGCATTTTGCTTTCATACATTTTCATTCTAGGATTATAAACTTTAATAACGATTGTATTTTAGTTTTACTTTAATTTCGTTTTGTTGTCATTATCTATCACTATCCAAAATTAAAAGTATTTTTATGTCTCAACATCGTAATTCAAAAGTAGCCTGCATTCATTCTGTGTTTATCTAACCGTGATTTGTCTGAATTTGTTCTTATATATTAGAAGTGAGGAACTCCTTGCATTGGGATAACTGCTTATTAAACAGTGCTCAGCGAGCACATTGTGTGAAACTATTTGGAGGGAGTAACTTCTGGTGATATATTTAATATTTTAACAAGTTGTTTGGTTATGCACCTTGCTTTGCATTGGTTCTGAACTCCAGTATTTATTTGCTAGTTTATGTTTGGATGACATGTATTGTGTTTAAATGGAAATTTTTCATCTTTAATGAACACAAATGTTTTTCTGTAATGCAAGATTTTTATCTTAAGATTTCACACAATATCATGTTAGACTCTAAAAATATAGCATTCAGGGAGGTAGGTGGAGATGCTGATTTTCAAGAACTTTAAACCAGAGTTATTATTAATCAGTAAAAATTTGGAATTTTCATGTACATCTTTTGTAAAATAAAGTTGAAGGAAAGCTAAAAGTTTTGATTTAAATGTTTAAAAATCTGATAACTTAGCCTGTCAGTTATTTCACATTTAGTTATTTCACATTTGCAAATGATCCTTCCTTTACAGTTAAAACCAGAGAAGTGGTTTTCCCATTTGAGTGTGATTTCAGGTGGAGCATCTTGTTTCTTTTTACTTTAAAAATATCTCAATAGATTAAAATTCAGCTTATTTATTTGAACTGTGTGGCCCATAATGTTTTGCCAATGAATCTATGACTTTTAAAGTTTCAAGTTCTTAAGGTATGTTTCTATGAGAAATTACTATTGTGTTATAGTATATGCTTAAATATTGAAATATTTGCTGTGTAAAGTGTATGCTAACGCAAAATGTTTTGGTAAAATACAACAAAATTTTAAAGGTGCTATTTTAACTGAATATGTTTGTTAAGTAAGCAAAATATTTGTGGATTCAAAGAAATATACTGTTGGTACATTGAAATATTTTATTGATCCAACAAATTATTTGGTTAAAATACACCATTTAAATTTCTGTTGAATTCAATGAAACATTTTTTCTCATATTAAAACTAATAATGTATTGTACATATTTAACATTTACTATAATAATTATTTATTTGAAAAGTATAAATCAAAATTTTAAGATTTAAAATAGTTAAGTAGTTGTTTTAAATGGAATATGGAAAATTATTTTTTCTTATTTGCATTTGATCAAATATCGATGAGTGTAGAACATGTTTTGACGATTTCTTCCCATCCCTGAAACAGTAATTCCTCATTATGTGCTTCTATTGCTGTGACATTGAAACCAATAGCACAAGCTTTTTTTCTCTCTGTTTTAAGTTAAGCAAAAAGCAGGTTCATGCAATCCTATTATTTGCTTTATTAATTTGTTTCAATTGTTAAAAATGCCTGTTCATGTAATAAAATGGTGTCTTTTTGTACAATTTCCTGCTTAATGTAAACCATTTCTATGCATTCTGCTTTCAAAATTTTTCATCATTATGCCGTAACAGTTAAAGCTATCCTTTGCTATTTTCAGGGTGGGCACAAGAATCTACTCAAGACTCATTTAAGCGCTTTCAGTGTGCATTATGTCCTTATGCAACAGATCGCCGTTCTGATTGGAGAAGTCATGAAAAAACTCATGCTCAACAGCGTGCTTTTGTATGTTCTATCTGCTTCAAAGGATTTAATCACAAATCAAACTTAAATGCTCACATGCGGATACATACTGGAGAAAAACCTTATTTCTGTTCTGTATGCCAAAAATCATTCTCTTTTCAGTGTAACTATAAAGTGCATATGCTAACACAGCATGGAAATTTAATCCCCAGTAATTCTAAAATGTGACTTCTTTTTTTTTTAGATGATTTTATTTGTACCACATCACAACAATTCTTGCATTATGATGATGGACGCTTTGAATTAATCTTTAGTAAGTTAATGAAAGTACTGTCCATTTTATGAGTGACAATTTTTTGTTTGGTTATCTGGGCAGGGGTGTAGTACTTGAACCTGCAACAGATCTTTTTCTTAAGTAATCATGATGAAATTGTGTAAAAGTGTTCAAGTATAATTTTTAATTGGTTTTTAAAAATTTCTGTTTTATATGAGGAAATATTCATATTAAGTTATATTATTTGTTTTACTCAATGAAAAGGGATTTAAATTTCTAAAAAAAAATCCTGAAAGTGGAAATTAAAATACAGTCTAAAAAAAATCTAGAAATTTTTGCTACTCTGAGAACTTAAGTCATTTTGGGTTATCATTTTTACCAAGTTGATTTTCCCCTCCTCTTCTTTCAGAACAAAGCCAAGCCTGGGATTTTCAGGGAGTCAGTATGTTTAACTATGGCCATTCATTTTTTACATAAAGTAATCATACAATCTGTCTCAAGTCAAGAAACAGACTATAGAAATTTCATAAAGTATAACTATAATTTCTGTAGGGAAAGGGTTATAAAGACATTAAATAATCTAATTTATTACTGTTGCTTCTTCACACATAAAGTTAGTTACAGTGTAAATGAAGATGTAACAAAAGATGACATCTAAAAAATGAATTTCCTATGATTCAAGAGGATAGAAAAATAGTCTTTGACTAAATTAGCTATATTGATGGTATTTGAACAAATGATTAAATGTCTTGATACAACTCTGATTTTGTTTGGAGTTGAGAAAAGGGAAGATCTTTTTAAATTTCCATTTCCAACAAGCTGTATTGTGTGTTTTTGTTACAAGATTATTTCCAGTGTTCTGTATTAGAACAGATTCAAATTTGGATTTGAGGAATACCTTGGGAATGATTAAAAATTATTATTAAGATATTTTTCTAGAAGAAAAAATGTTTTAGATAGTCATTTTTATTAGAGCTGTAACACTAACTGCAGTAATTTATCTAGTTAAATAAATTGTGTATGATTTACAGAGTATGCTGCTTTCTTTCTTTCTCCCCATCCTGTATTTAAGATTTTGTTATAGTGATATCAGGTAATTTAAATACAGTTATTAAAACTGTTATTTCCTTAGTCTCATATAGTAGAAGTGTGTTAATTGGCATGCTATATTTTTGATGATAACAAATGTTAATTTTTTTAATAAATTTGTTTCAACTTTATGTGGTTATTTACAGTGATACTTTAAAAGTTTAATAAAAAATACTCATAAATGTGGTTTTAATATAGTTGAATATAAAAAACAATTTTTTTAAAATGTCCCAAAAGTCAAGTTGACTCAAAGTATGTTTAAAGATTCTTTCTTTAAAAAAAGAAATTAGGGCTTTTATATGTTATCTCTTAATTATATCCGTCTCATTAAAGAAGGGACAAACTTTTTATCTGGATAAAAAAAAACACTCAAAATACTGGTGTTAAACGATAAAGTAAATAAAAAAACTTTGTAAAAAACACACATAAAATGTTATAGGTAAGTAGATATGTACATTTCGGCCAAAAATTGTTTTGGCCTTCTTCAGTGGACTAAAGAAGGCCAAAACAATTTTTGGCCGAAACGTACGTATCTACTTACCTATAACATCTTATGTGTGTTTTTTACAAAGTTTTTTATTTACTTTAAACTTTTTATCTATTGTATCATTTTAGTGTTTTAAAAAATCAATTTGTACTTATATTTGCTTACATTTAATTTTAGCATAGTTTTAAAATGGGTTATCATACAAAAAAAAAAATAATAATAATAATAATAATGTTGTGTATGGATGTAAAGTAAGATATTTAAGTTTCACAGTTGTTGAATTGTAACAAATTAGATTCATATGTTTTAAGTAAATGAATAAATATTGTTAATGATTTCAAAGTTTCATCCTGTATTGACTCATAGGCATAGCGCTAGTGCTTTGAACTAGGAGATGGAAGATGCCTGGTTCAAAACCAGGTTGCATTCGACAGCCTAACTGTTTGGAGTTTTCCCATGGTTTTCTCAAAAACTTCGGATAATACAGGTTAGGACTCCTTAGAAAGTCCCCCTAAAGGACAATCCCACCCCCCGGCCTAAATCAATAGAGTAGATAGTTGGCTGTAACCCACATTATTTACCTGCATTGACTGATCATGTCAACATTTTTGAGTCTCAGTTTATAAGTTTGTGAAATCATGAAAATTAGAAACTAAGAAAATGGGTTTTAAAGATTCGATTTTTAAAAAATGTAAGTTATTCACTGTTAGATCTTTATTTTTATCATTGTTAGCTTAAATTTCTCCCAATTTTGATATTGTTTTAAAATGGCAGGATGGCACTGGCTCACTATAACACTTATACTACTCATCCCCCCCCCCCCCAAAAAAAAAAAAAAATCACTAGGACCCTCTGTTATATTTTAAGATGAGTGAACTTACGAACTTGCTTTTGCATCCCAGTGTTAAAGTTATGTTTTTATTATATCCTAATGTTATTGAAAAATCACCTGGAAATTTAAACAGTCCGTGTGACCTGTGAAAGTTTCTAACACTTGAGTTATTTTCGAAAGGACATATGTATATTTTTGATACATCTGAATATGTCTGTGATAATTTGCCTGAATTGGTAGAAAGACCTACAAAAGGTTTAAATTTTTCATTGACTTGGATCTAAATTAAAATTTTTATTTTTAAGCTTAAGCTTTTCTTTTTAAAAAGTAAACCAAAAAAAAGAGAGTAGCATTGTTTTTATTGATCTTCTTTATTATAAATTTTATGAGATAGAAAAGCTTTCTACTTGTGCATTTCATTTGCTTTTAATATACTTTCTCTAAAAGAATATGTATCTTTTTATTTTCTCTCATGAATTAATAAATTTTCTTTTTAACTTATTCTGCTTATAAACAATTGATTTCCATAAACTTGTAAGCTTGATGTGAATTGCCATTTTTGTGCTGCAGTAGAAGAAATTCTATCAGTTTTAAAACTATCTGAGCAGGCAAGGCTGAAACTATTCAAGAAAACACACTGACATATTCTCATGGTATGTGTGTTTAATTTGTATTCTTGTTTTTAATTGCCTTTTTAGATATTTGTTGTCATTTGAGATTGTGTGATGCATTATTAATTATTTAATTATTGACTTAGTTTTTAATTATTCTTTTTTACATTTCTCTATTAATAATATACAGTGGAACCTAGCAAAGTGACCATTTTAGTTAAATTGATCACCTGTCTAGTGACCACTTTTGTAAAATTTCACTTTATTACCACTATACTTTGCCCCTGCGTAAAGTGGCCAGTTTTATTACTCCTGAAGGTGGTCACCTTTGACCAGTTCCACTGTAAGTTTAAGTAAAATAAGACTACAGTAGCACTTTTCTATGTTCTTGAATACTAAAGAACTACTAGGGGCATTCAAAAAGTAAGTTACAGTTGTTCCTCCATGGATGGCAACATTGTGAAACAAGATCGAAGCTTAATCAGATGATAGTTCAGTTCCACGGCTTCCAACGGTAGCAATTTCATTCGGATAGTGACAATCGTTGGTGTGTACTACGAGAAGGAAATGCCGCATAAACTGGAAGCTTACTCCAGCGTTGAAGTACGCGGGGCACTACGTTTTTGTGCGCAAAACCCTTCACGTAAAGGCATTATCTTCTTGCATGACAATGCAAGACCTTACAAGGCATGCAGAACACAGGATTTGGCTCGCAGCTTTGGATGGGAGGTCTGGCAGCATCCACCGTACAGTCCCGAACTGGCAGCCCTTGGAATAAGCTTCCAGTTTACTCCAATGGGGGCCAGCATTTCCTTCTCATAGTATGCACCAACGATTGTCACTATCCGAATGAAATTGCTACTGTTGGAAGCCATGGAACTGAACCATCGTCTGACTAAGTTTCGGTCTTGTTTTGCAATGTTGCCATACGTGGAGGAACAAATGTAACTTACTTTTTGAATGCCCTTAGTATTTTAGAAAATTATTTAAATCATGATTATATCGTGAAACTTTGAAATAACAGAAAACTTTGTTATTTTGTACTAATAATTTCAGAAAATACACTAAAAATTTCCACTTTTTAGTGAATTAGCTTGTATAAAACCAAAGTGTTGTGTAATTTGACTAAACTTAAATGTTTCAAGAAAATAAAGTTTTGAGTCATGTTTAAATTATAAAATAAGCTTAAGTGTTGTGATCAATGTTAACTGATGTATTATTATTATTATTATTTTGTACTTGTAATTTTTTTATGTACTTTCAAACATTTTGAACTCCAAGTGTATGAAAGGTACTCTGTCTGTAGTAATATATATGTGTGTGTGTGTTTTATTGGAAATACACACTTTTACTAATTTAAATTTCAGATTAATTATTTAAGATAATTTAAAAGTCAATGTGCCTAGATATGCATGAAAGCATGATTTTGAAAATCTTATCTTTTCTCGGTAGTTTTTATGAAGCATTTTCACTGCTTATTTTAAGTTACATTAAATATTTTTTTTTTTAATTATTTTGAGATCAAATGTAATTTTCTTTTCTCCAATATGTGTATACCTTGAAATCTTTGCTATGTTTTGGTTTTCTGTGTAAATATTTTAAAGCTTATTCTATGTTATATCTATTAAATTTTGCTTTGCAGGTAAATATCTTAATGTTTCAGAAGCTTCAAAATACATAAAAGGGAATTCTTATACATCATCCTGTGTTTCTAGTCTTCAATCCAGTGGGAAATGTGCAACAATTCATTCATTTACCTGTAATGTATGCTTCAAAACTTTTAACCGCAAATATAATTTAAAAGCTCACATGAGAATACATTCTGGTGAAAAACCTTTTGTGTGCAACATTTGTGGAGTTAGTTTTTCATTTCATACATCCTTGAAAAGCCATATGGTATCATATCATAGTGACAGTTTAAAGTTAACCTCTGTTTAAAAGAGCATTGTTTTAAAATATGCTATTAGATATAATCTCGAAAACTGAAATATACTGCAATAAACAAAATCCTCGTTACAATACACATACTCAGAAATATCTAATTGTTATATGGTGCATCGGATACTAAAAACGAAATGGCTTCATCGTGTAAATCATAAATGTCGAAAATTGTCAGTTATCCCCTTTTTACTTGTTGCATAAAATATGTGTTCTCAGAACTCATTTCTAGCAAAAAAAGTGCAGGATTTTTTGTATGATAAATTAAAACATTAATTATCCAATTTATTTGTAAAATTAACTAAGTTTTGTTTTTCTCTGTAGTTACATCCAAGACACATTACAAAAATAATATAAATAATCATGAAATCTATTAATATTTTAAATTTAATGTAATAATTCACTGGAAAAACAGAAGTACAGGAGCTGAGTTCTCATACAAACTAAACCGTGGTTCTGATGTATTATCAAGATGAAAATATTAATGTTCATGTGGTGAAACTAATTTATTTTTCTGTGGCTAAAAGCAATGTCATAACTTATGTAAAGTAGGCGCCGCTTAATATTATCGCGGATAATGTTATCATTCGTTTAATATTATCAGAATTATGAAGTCCCGAACGAACATGCTAAAAATATCGGTTTTTGTAATCAAATCCTTCGTTTATTGTTATCAGTTTTGCCTACCATTTTCGATTTTTTTTCCATTTTTTTTACTACCATTTTCGATTTTCTTTTTCCTGTAACCAAAAGTGGATGCCTTTGTTTGGCCGATGAAGGAATTTCGAGTTGTGGCAGGTGGCGATTTCCTTACATTTTCCTCCCTTCCTTGCATTCAGTTTCCACAACCATGCATCCAAAACCACGTGAACTTTCGTAGACTGGAAAAGCAGGTTCTGCTGTGCTCCTTATTCGCTCCTAAGGCTGTTCTTGTTCTTATCGTAAGCAAGTCGTCCAGCCTATTGTAAGGTCTAGAAATTTTTCTCTTTGTCCAGTTAAAACGTACTGCACTTTCAAGCATTTTAGCAATCGAGAAAAACCTCATGGTTTAACAATTAAGGACAAAATTGACATAATTGAAGCTCTTTGATAATTTACCTAAATTGAGTCAAAGAAATGCTGCTACTCTGTAAAATTCTAAAGAATCGAGACGAGATTGAAAGCAAAGCGAAGTTACACGGAAATTTGAACTGTAAGCGAAAACGTACTGGAAAATATGAAGAAGTGGAATCTGCTTTGAAACTGTGGTTTGCCAATGTTAGGGAAAAGAATGCATGCATAAACGGTCCTTTAATGCAACACAAAGCTGAGGATCTCGCATCCAAGATGGACAAAAAAAAATTTCATCAGAACGGACGGGTGGTTTAATCGGTGGAAAAAAAAGAACATTGTGTTTAAATGCACAGAGAAGAAAAGGATGCTGATTTTCCAGCTGCAAATAATTGGATTTCTGAAGAATGGCCTAAGATAATTGCTGATTATGCCCCCCAGAATATCTACAACGCGGATGAAACCATACTCTATTTTCGTGCCTTGCCAGAACATACGTATCTCTTCAAAAATGAGAACTCTAAGGGGTACAAAGTTTCAAAAGAATGTATAACTGTTCTTTGTTGTGCGAGCATGATTGGGCAGAAGAAAAAAAACTTTTTGTTATTGGGGAAAAAAAAGTCAAGATGCTTGAAGAATGTTAAGAAATTGCCTGTGGATTATGCTGCAAATAAAACAGCATGGATGACAGCTGATCTATCGAGCAAATGGCTTATTAAGTGGGACATAGATCACAGTATCGTTCTACTTATCGATAACTGTCGTGCCCACGATGTAAATGTCATATTGAAGCATATTAAAATTATTTTCTTACCTGCCAATACTACAGCAACTATCCAACTATGTGGCCAGGGAATAATTCGTGCGATGAAAGCCTATTACTGTGGGGAAATGCGCGTTAGAGTTTTGGAAAGTATGGCAGGTACAGAACAGCTCAATGCAAACGCATTAGCAAAGAAGTCGAATCTCCTTCAGGCCCTCCATCTTTTGACAAGGTCGTGGGATCGAGGATCCATGCAGGCAAATGATGAAAAATCATCAGATGCAGATGAAATCGATGTGGAAAACATCCATGATCCTCCAAGTGCTACTGAAACGAGAGAGGCGCTCCATGTCTTGAGTCCTGGGGTGCAACACAGAGGCATTGCTGAGGACTTTCGAGAACAGTACACGTATGGAAGTTTTATTAATAATTTGTTGAGACAAAAAACGAGGCAGACAACTTTAGAAGACTTTCTAATTGTTCCTGGACACTCCTGTTAAATTGTAATTAGTTTACCTATGTATGCTATCACTGCTTATTTGTAGAACTTTTTTTAAAGTGGTTCTGGTAGCTTGAACATTATTAAATTTAACGATTTGTTTAACATATCATTTGACCTTTACTTAAATTTGTACCTGCACAAATATATGCTACTTAGTACATAATAAAATTAAATTTTTGTGTTTCCTTATACTTTTCGTTTATTGTTATCAGCCGGTTATTGTTATCAAATACCATCTGTCCCAAAGTGATTACATTAAGCGGTGCCTACTGTATTTTTATTGTGTCGTGAAATAATAAAAAATATTTTTAAAATTGCAAATGTAGCAAAGATTGCTTTTAGCTATGCCTTTCATAGAAAATAAATAATTACATATACCTTTTGTAAATAAATAATTACATATTTATACATTATAATGGTTTTATTATGTCTTATATGTAGTGGTCTCTATATATATTTGTTACTCTCTTTATATAAAATTCTGCTTGAAATTTCCATGGCCATAGCTTTTGGATTTCTTAAAAAAATATTTATAGTGTTATTGTAATTTCAAAATTCAAGTGGGATTAGAAGTACATACTTTGTATGTATTCATTGTCCCTGAATTTCAAACTTCAAATGAATGAAAAAATAAATATTGTTAATGTTTCTAGGGTCCTTTTTTAAAAATTTATTCCACATTTAAGGTTTCGTTGCTTTTTTTACTTTTAAACTTCCAGAAGCCATGCCAAATAACATTTTTGAAGCAGAAAATTACTAAGAAATTTGTATGGGTTACCATAAGTGATATATAAATTGACAAAATTAATAAAATTATTTTTTTTTCTCCTTCCGTGCATATTAATTGCCTAGTAATATGTCATATAACAACAAGCATTTTTTTATCACCTAGTTAAATCTATGATGATGATGGAAATTTTGTTTTTCTTCTCTGAATAGATATTTATTAAATGATTTTAAACTTCAATTCAATTAAATTTGGTTACAGCGATCAATAATATTTAGCCTTTATTGCAAATTTTAAAGTACAGTGTAATACATTTAACATAAAAATGCTTTAACCAAAAAATCTCATAACATGAAAGACTGCAGTCCCAATAGTATACTATGTAATATGTATGTTATTGTTTGACACAAAATTGTTTTATCATATTAATAAAATAAATATATGTATATCATTCCCTCAGTTTTGTGTTAAATGTTTTTCACTGTATGTTACATTTTTCTTCGTGTTTACACTTTTGTTCTTGCTTTGCATAAAAAATCCATAGCAAACATTTCAATCAATATTAATAATATACTACAGTGAAACCTCTCCCAGCAGCCACCCCACCGCCAATTATTCCAGTGTACCGAGAATAATTAGCCGCTCTGAAGGGTTTTATTTACTATTATAAGATAATTGCTGTAATGCGTAATAAGTCTGACACATACTCCTTATTTAAAATGAAATTTAAAACATTTGTAAAGCAAAAACAGTACTTTAGTTAAGGCTTTCTTGCATTTTTTTTTAAAAAAGGTTACAATTTGTGTTTGTTTTAAGTTTACTTTTTCTGAAACAACCATTTTTTTCAAGTTCGTTTCTTACTTTAAAAAGCAGATCTCTAACGATTTGTTTGTAACTGCTTCGGAATTTTCAATAATTTCATCGATTTTCCCTAAAGTCGATTGTGTTGAAAGTTCAGCTCGCTCGTCATTACAAACATCCATGAAATAACTTGTCAGGGACGGAACTGGCGCCTGAAAGGAACAAAAATTCATTTGTATGACATCTTCAACACCTGATTGTTCAGTTCCTCCCTCAGTTCCCATGGGTGGCACGATAGGGATTCCCCATCTTAAGGTGTAGGGAGAATACAAAAGAGATAACAGATTCAATTCCAGTTATTCCTGGGTCTTACATTCATCCATAAATCTGACCTTGAGTTTTTCCGCTCAAAATTTAAGCATTGAGTGAGAATTTCCCAAAAAATGAAATGGGCGATCCCGCTCAGTGGCCATTTAGAGGGGGTCGGGTGGCTGCTGATAGAGGTTATTTTAACATTAAGTCTATGAGCTGAAAAATCCGTGCCATGAAAAATTGGTTGTATAGAGGGGTGACTGTTATACAGGGGTGGCCGCTTGGAGAGGTTTCACTGTATTATAATGCTGATTAGAAATAATAAGTTTTGTCTTTGTATTAAATATGTAAATATATATTATTTTTTAGCACTATGTGCTGCATATGAATGTTGTCTTTAATTTGATATTTGAAGATGTAAATCTTACATATTTATTTTATTGTTTTTAAATATTTCTTATCACTTTCAGTATTACTTTGTGTGTGTTTTACTTTTGTTATTATCCTTCTCACTGTTTCCAGTTGATATTAATGAATTAATAATCCTGAGGAAAAATGTATACTAAAAACTCATTTTTCAGTTTAGTATTTTTTTTTTTTTTTTTTTTTGGTGCGTGTGTGTATTTTTACATATTTTACTTAGCAATTTTTCCTTTTCATAGCTTTACAGAGTGTTTTGTATTGCATATTTTTCACTGACACAGTAATTTATCATTATAAAAATAGATCTCAGTTGTTAAATCAGTTACATTAATTTTTCAAGATGTTAGTCATTAATGAAATATAAATGATGAAAAAATATTTTATCTTATTTTACAGAATTCTCTTTAAAAGATGATGGAATTGCAGTTGGTTTAAAGATCTTTTACTGTTGGTAGTGTTCATATACCAATGAACCAAGTTACCCTTAAAGCATATATAACAGGCCCTACTCAACTATGGTCTTATGTCTATGATTTTTTTTCTAATCTTTTAAACAGAAAGCTCATTTACGAGTACATTGTTTACACACTGATGAAAAACTATATGAATTTATCACTTGTAACATTAAATTTGTTGTAGTTTAATGTTACATTGTAATGATTGGAGATATAGGTTTAAACACCACCCTGCATAATACATTGCTTTTGTTGTGAGAGAACTTTTTACATGGTGTAATTTCAGTGTGAAATTCAGTTTACCCAACTATCAATTAAGGTTTGACAAATCTCTGAGGCTTCAAGGTCAGTAGAGTGGAAATTAATCTTTCCATAATACCATAATTTTGGAAGTCAAAAAACACTGTCAAATCAATTAACTGCATATACATTTCACTTAGTTTGGATACTATGAAACTAAGTAAATATTTACGTAAATTTTACTTGCCCTTTTGGATAGGATGAAGCAAAAAATAAATTAAGTTATTGAAATAAATTCATTTGAATACATAATATAGGCTCAGTGAAAGAGTGATATATTTGACAGTGTATTTGATAATTAAAAGCATTTGTTGAATGCATAAATCTTCTTAATAAAACAAAAGTAACTGTATTGGAATTTAAAAACAAATCTTATAAAAGTCCACAGCACCATAGTGGCATCACTCAAAATTTGATATCATTATTTTTAAGACCCATATTTAAAATTCATATAGCTGTAAAGTGAAATGCTACAGCACAAACTTTTACAAATCCTGCTAAGGATTTTTGCATGGGGATCTATTTAGCGTGAAGATTATATCAATAACTCACTAACCCCATTTAAAAAAATAAAACAAAATCAGCAGCATATTTTTTCTTGTTAAAGAAATTAATTTCCCATTTCATAATGAGTTGCTTTCAAAAAACAGTAATTGTTTTTCTTCTGAAAAAAATGTTTACAAATTATATTTGTCAAAAAATGCTTCACTTAAATGCAATTTGAAAATGTGTATTAGAGCACATATCAGCTTAAGCCTTTTTAAGCAAATGTAATTTATGCTTTACCCAGTTTTGCTATTCTTTCAAATTTTAAAATATATACATTATATAAATGGTACTCAAATGATGTCTGCATTTTTTTTTACCCCCAAATATACATCTATTTTAGATTTTTTTTTTTTTTACTTGGACGACTATTTCATGTAGTCAAAAAAGTTGCTATTCCCAGGATTATAGTTAAATGTATTAAATCATTCAAAGTACATTTATATGGCTTTCCACTCAATAATAAAATCATAGAAAGCATTTCAAATTACCCTGTAGATTGGCATGTAGCTAAATTGCTTGGAAAGTGTATGTTAAGAGTCTCTTTTATACTAGCTGTTACCTGCGCAACTTCATCCGTGTCGCTTTAAAATACTTCATTTAAAATAAGAGAGTAAACAGAGTTACTAAATTTAGATTTTCTTTTATGCATTTGGTGAATAGAGACAGTTACGACAATATTTGTGAACTATTTTGAGTGTTCTTATAATAGAACTGTGTATGCTATATAAATGAATTTTAGCCATTGATAATCAGGAAAGTCAGTAAGAAAAAAACATTTAGAATCGGTTTAGTAATAACAGTCTATCAGTGAAAAACATTTTGGAATTGGTTCAGTGGTTACAGAGATAGACATAGAGCATTATGCAATTCTTATGAGTATCCCAGTCAAAGAACTGTTTGTGATATATGCATAAAAGGTAGCCTATAATACTCATGACCCCACCAGTGGTTGAGAGGTTCTGCTTATGAAAGTGGAAGGCGGGAGGTTTCAGGTTCAAACCCTGGTCCCGCTTGTCGACCTATCTGTTTAAGAGTTTTCTGTGGTTTTCTCCGAAACCTCACGTAAATATGGGCTAGAATCCCTTAGAAAGTCTCCCGCAGAGGGCATTCTCCATCTAAGCCTCGGACCCTAGGGCAGTCTGTCGGCCTTAATCTGAGAACAATAATGCTCAGGAATAGTGTAACTTTCAATCAGTGAAAAAATTTCTAGAATCGGTTCACTATTTACAAAATGCCCATCAAGCATAATGTATTAGAATTATTTTGAGTGCCTCTGTTAAAAGAATTATTTATGCTATATGTATGAAAGGTTGCCTGTATGTTAATCTTAGGTATAAGCTATCTCCAAATTTTATCCAAATCCATTCAGTCATTTTTGTGTGATTCAGTCGCAAACATCCAAATGCACAAACATACACATTTACATTATTGGTAGAATTTGAAAATTTATTAACTTTAAGAAACATATTTAGACTTTTCTTTCTTTTTAATTTGGCATAAAATTAACTTAATTTCCATGGTTTTTTTTTTTTTTTTTTCCAAAATGCACGCAATGCTGCAAATAGAATTTCTGCTTTATTTCAAAAGTATAAATCATTTTGTGCTCAAATTTTCAAAGCTCTGCGTGCTGTAGATTTGTCTGGAGAACATTCCTTTTTATTATTATAGATAGATAAATTTGGCATAATTTCCGAGGTATTTAATGATTTTCAAATGCAGCTCAAAACATGAATCATTTTATAGGGCAAAACTCGCCAAGCATGGCAACGTAAAAAGGTTTTTAAGAAATAATCAAAAAAGTAATTAAAAATCTAAAATTCTAAGTAGCCTATAACCATCTCCAGGGTCCCATCTATCTGTATACCAAAATTCATCATAATCGATTGAGCGGTTAGGATTAAATCTTATATTGACCTACTTTGAGTAATCATTTTATAATACACTATATAAAAATGAATCATGTACTCCCTTCTCTTCTTATTCAAAATGTATTACAGGATTAGCAGCCTCCGGCGACCAGTTGGTTCACAATCTAATAAATCCTGTTCGGAGAGAATCCTGTTCCTCACCGGCTTCCTTCGCACTGAAATCTCTCAGATTCTGAATGGAATTTAAAATTAAGATGGTTACAAACAGGAGCGGCCCTAGGGTAAGTGGTGCCCCCTGCTAATATAAAAAAGATGCCCCCTTTTCTGCTCTACTTAGTTTTTGTGTTCGAAATGACGCCCCTTCGAAGCCGGCTCCCAGATGTGATGCTTACTGTTTCGGGCCGTTCCTGGTTGCAAAAATAAGATGGTTAAATGATGAAAACCTACGGAAAGGAACAAATTATTTTCGTCCTGTATTAATTCTGAAGAGCTTCTGGATATATTGGCCTTTATAAAAAATGGAAAGGAAAAATCTAAGAAAATCTGAAACACTTTCAGATTTTAAATACGCACTAAAGTGCTATGTATTAAAAGCGTATTATAATCCATGGGTCTTCCCTATTTTCTTTCCTTATTCCATTAAGTTGGAAAGTATATCATTATTGATGAGTGTGATTAAACACAATTAAAATTGATATTTCTAACAATTTTCTTTCTGGATGTAATACATTAGAAATAGATGGGTAAAAGCTGCGTAGAAAAATGCACAATTCTAATTGAAACAAAGTTTAAAAACTCATTCAGGTGTATTCATAATTCAAGTAGCAAAAGTAGACAATAAATAGCACTTGGCGCTAGAATCACATCTTCTAAAACTCGCGCATCAACCCTTTTATTTTTCACCAAATTAAAAAGTTGCACATTTATTTTCGGAAAATTTCCAAATTCTATTTTTCTTTTGAGTATAAATGATTTCATTCCTGTTCTGATTTCACATGCACATGATATTTTAATTAAGAAATAACCTTACAAATGATCCAAACAAAAAAAGATCGTTATTCTTTTAATTTTTACTTCAAGAGTCAATAATTTAATGAACTTGCCAAACATGGCAACCTAGATATGCTCAAACCTCGCTCTTTCCACTGCGGGGTTACAATTGCGAAATGGTGAGAACAAAAATGATCTTTTTGCGACACATTTTTTTATCGATATCTCCTAAAATAATTAGAATTTTGAAAAAAATCACTTCAAGGTGTGTCGTGACCCGTCCTGGAGAACTTCCGTACAAAATTTGGTAGGTCTATGATCATCCATCTGCGAGCTACGCGAGACACAGACAAACTAACTAACTAACGGACAGTTTACACATTGCTTTATTTATATAGATATGCATGTCTGCGGGATGCTCTGACATTAACTCCTCTGCTTAGATCTTTTTTAATTAAACATGCTTCAGTATCAACTCTAAATTATTTCAGTTTCTGCATAAAATTGTATAGTTGCATGAGGTATTTGTTACATAAATTCAAAAATATTTGTTACATTCTTACTCTTTAAATTTAATAGCTCATAAAACCAAATTAAGGATTATAATTACTGAAATGAAGCTTCAAAGTTTTTATAGTAAATTATTGTGCATACATATTGTATTAAATATTTGTAATGACAATTGATTTTCATAATGCTTATTTTTCTTAACATTTAATATTTTTAGGGTTACTCTGCAAAAATATTTCTAATTCAAGATTGAAAATGCCAAGGAAATATTCATGTGAATATTGTAATTACTCTTCAAATGATGGATCAAATTTTAGAAGGCATAAATTAGTTCATACTCAGGAAAGACCATTCAAATGTCCTGTTTGTCAAAGAGGTTTTAATTATAAAGCTAATTTGAAAGAACATATTTATATTCACTCTACAGTTTGATTTTTTTTATGTTTTTTAATATATTTTAAATTCTTTCAGTCTGTAATAAAATCCTCTATGTTTATTCATTAAAGAGAATAAAAAGGAGTCCTTAAAAACGTACTATGAAGTTTTTAATAATTAAAAATTGTGATAGTTTAAAATGTGTCCTATGCATCCTGAATTGGTTTTTGAACAGTTCTCTTATTCATATTATGTCTCAAAAAAATGTGTGTCTGCTTCTAAGTCATTATAAAAGAAGTATTCAGATTGTAAATATTATTAAAAATAATGATACAGATTTAGAAATTGTATAGTTTTTATTGGTTAAATTAAATTATTTCTTCTTTTTTTCCTTCACATGTGAAAAATATTTTTGTATTTGTTCTTCAGCAATTTGTTTTATTATTATTAATCCTCAGTCATCCTAGGAAACTGAACACTGGGTGGCATGATGAACAAGGCTCCCTAAATCTTTGAATTTCGTTTTAGAAGCTCTTGTAGGGCTTTGAATAGATTTCACAATGATTACAAACAAATTTTTACTTAGCCTTTCATATGGAAGCAATAGAGAGGGGGGGGGGCGGGACACAAAATCCATTTAATCAAGGAATATTCCAACTTTTCATCTGTACAAATCTTTTTTGAAATCAGAAATTTCTAAAATTTTTACTGCATACCTCACATTACCTACATTTATAAAATCGCATAAAACATGAGATTTGGTTTGTTAGGAAATATCCATATTTACTAAATTAGCTTTATAATATTTATGTGGTACTCATGCTAGAAGTAAAGAAAATTTTAGAAATATACTTTTAAAATCAGTACTAAACTAATTCCTTGAAATTTTTCATTTAATTTCATTTCAGCAAAAATTTTCAGAAGGTCATACTAAAGTAGGAAAAGACCTCTTAGAAACCGTTCAAATTCACTAAAAATCTGACAACATTGCAAAATTTAGCTGCAGTCACTTAGAGTTCTTTTTTTTTTATGTGTGTGTGTGTATGTCTTGGTTATTAAATTAAAATAATCTTATGAAGTATTGCAAAATGAATGTTTATTTAATTTTTATTGGCAATAATGTTTCATTTCATCTTTTATTTTTGCATTTTTTTTTTTTTTGCATCAGTATTCCCTTTTGAATGTTTTGGAAACTTAAATGAAGCTGTCGTAGTTAGAGAAGCACCTGTTCAAATGAGGATTATGAAAGAACTTGGAAGAAAAAAGTTAAAAGTACTTAGTTGCTCTTTTTGCTCTAAAGTATTTCATCAGAAGATTGATCTTCAGCGTCATATCAGAGTGCACACTGGTGAAAAACCTTTTACATGCAGTATTTGTCATCGTAGCTTCAAGCGTAAAGAAAGTTTAATCTATCATGTTGCTACATCCCATAATTATGATGTAGTAGGATTGAAACACTTGAAATGATTTATTAATATGTAAAATATCTGCTATGTTTCAGTTATTTAGGTTTGTTCTCCCCAAATAAAGCAAAATATGAATATATTAATGTAAGTTACATGTGCATTTTAATTTTGCCTGGTATAGTATATAAAACAAGCTATGTATGATACTAAAAGCAAGGTGTAATTATTAGATACTGTAATTATCTTAAAATATGTATACAATTGTTATGTTTTAAAATTGTGTGGTTTTCTAGTAGGCTGATTCTTTAATATATCAGTTTGTAAAAATTAATACAGAATTTAGAATAAAATTTTCCATCTTAAAGATTAATTAATTAATTTTGTTACATTTAGTAATTGAAGTCAGGACAAAGAAAACTAAAAACTAGTAGCATCTGTGAGCAGTACAACACTAAATTAAATGTGGAAATGTTTGGCACTCAAATCATTATGTTTTTATATGTACATTCAAGAAAAAGTCAATACATATAGCCTATACATAAATAATTTTAAATATATATTTTAGGATGCTTAAAAAGAATTTTTTTTAATTTCTTTGTTCTTAATCTGCATTTTTTTACACTATTCAGAAATATAATGTATGCAAAATTTCAGTCCTAATGAGTTAGTTATTATATATTGTGTATTTGATTCATGTTTCTTATTTTTCTGTGTATGTTGTTTTTTGTTTTTCTTGTATTTGATTTATTTTTAATATTTTTTTGTTTTTGTGTATTTTCTTTTTTCATAGATATAAAAAAAATATAAAGTAACTTTATTATTAATTATGCATATTTGTGCATTTTTGTCAATGTTATGAATGTGTATGTATATTTTTTTTCTTTTTTTCATGTCTTTCATGTATATAAAAAAGTAACTTAATTACTCATCCTAGTGCATTTTTGTCAATATTACAAAATTTGAATACGGCTGCTCAACCTCTAAATATAAATATATTTTACCAAAATTTTACACACATTATCATTGTATATAGTAGCACAAAATGAGATGGTGAGATCAACAAAAAAAAAAAACAAAGTTTATTTTTTTCCACAAGTTTCTGAAGCACCCTAATAAATATATGTATGTCATGTGTGGAGTGGTGGAGAAGCATAATAAACACTAATATCTATCTTGAATAGTTTATTAAAACTTAAGTAGGATATTTACAAATGTACATACTACAGTGTGGGCAAAATAAAAGTGGCCCGGAAAATATTTTCATGAATGTGGCCTGGAATGAAACAAAATGGTGAAGTCAATGCAAGAATGTCCTGTGTTTAGAATTCTTCATTTTCCCATCTTATTGCTTAATAATGTACACTACACGTGTCATGTCTTATAAACTTTTCCAGACCACTTTCATGAAAATATTGTCCGGGTCACTTTTATTTTTCCCACTCTTATACACAGAGGGGTTTTTGGAAAGTATCTGGAAGTGATGGATGTCTCCTGGATTTGTTAGTTCAGTTCGCTAGGCGGCAGTTCTGTCACTCTATCATTCAGTTGGCTCCCCCCCCCCCCAAATCACAGCAATATCCTCATTTGTTAAATTAATGGACATGGAAGGTGCCTACTGGAGAGACACCAAGAGATTGACAGGCTGTGGCAGCACCTACTAAAAATGAATATCTTAACTAGATGCCTATCAATTAAGCTTAAAAGAGGCCAATTATGGGCTTATATGGCATATATATACTAATTAAAAAATCCTCAATGTTTGCAGCATCACACTATGAATATTTATTATTTTATTATATATATATATCTATATATACATTTTGGCAGTATAAGATTTGCTGCTCCATAATAACACTATTAAAATCATTGCAGAATAATGTTGTTGAAACACTCTCACACACACATATATAAATTTTCATTCATAATGCACTGAAGTTCAAGTTTTTCATCTATTATGGCTAACAATATTTATAGTAGGTATTTTTATTATTTTGTTGATCTTTATTATTTATTTATTTTTGGCCAGTAGGCAGTTTTTATAAATGTTATGTTATGATTTGACACAAGCTCTTTAATTAACTCTTTGTTTATTATAATTATTATTTATTATTATTTTTACTATATATTTAGTTAGCCTTTTCTTTTTAAATATATATTTAGTATTTTCAGTAATTTTATTTCTTTTGTATTCTCCTTTTATGAAAACTTTAGAGCAAAATGTAAAATAAACTATTTACAGTATATATATAATTTAAAAGCAATTTTAATGGGGTACTTACATGGAGTGGGTTTAGTAATTAAGTGGTAGATTCATTAAAAAATTGGTATTTTATTAACAAACATGTCTAAAAATATGTTTACATTCTTATTATTGAATATTAAATATAAAAATTAGTATTTTATTAACAAACATGTCTAAAAATATGTTTACATTCATATTATTGAATATTAAATATAGATGAATTGCTCTGGAAAATGAACTTTATATCATCAGTATACTTTTATAATTTAATTTTTTATATCAGTATGTAACAGTATTTTATATTATTTATATAAATATAAAAACTTGTTAGATTGTATTTTTATATTTTCATGTATTTACTTATCTGGTTATTTTACAGCTTTCAATTTTTTACTGAAAATTAAATGTACAATTAGATTGTTTTGAGTAATTGAGATAAAAATAGATTGTATGTTTGTATTATATACAAAAACTAATTTTATTTTGTTTAATAAATTGCATACATTTGAAATTTTTATTTTATTTATTTTAATTTGTATTAAATACATTTATTTTCAAAAATATTAATATGACACTGTCATTTTTAAGTTATTTTCTTTTTGTGAATTTGCCCTCTTTTAGCTTTGTTTCCTGCATTTGCTGTTTGTTGACAATTCATTAAGTTCATTAGTTTCTTTTTTTTTTGTGTGTGCACTTTAAAAAATGTTTTTTTACAATTCAATAAAATATTACTCAATGTTAAGCTCGGTCTTTATTCATTTTATCATGTAAAATAAAATCTGTCTATTCCAGAAGCACTTGAAATCAAAATAAATTTTTATTGTGGACTCTAGAAATCCAACTTAAGAGCATATTTTGCTTGCTAAATTCAATCCTTTCAATAGTAGGGCAAATGTAGTTCCCATAAAAAGTGTCCAACTTATGGGTGTATGCTCAGTGGTTCCACTATACAAGGCATGTCCGATAAGTATCTGACCTACATTGGTAATTCTACACCCTAGCACTAAAGAAACCTCTCTAAAACATGAACTCAATCACTGATTTCTTACAAACTGCCTGACTGCCACAGTTACCTATAGGCCATTTAGTATGTGTACATGTCACTTTTATGTTTATCAGATTTTGTTTTTTTCTGAAAATGACAGAAAAATGTGTACAACTTTTTCACTGCAATAATGTTCTAACACATTCAGTCAACCTTCTGCAGCTATTTTTTGACAAAGCACAAATTTGTCTGCCTCCATACAGTCTTGGCGTAGCTCCCTGTGGCTTTGCTGTTTCCAAGATTGAAAATTCTGCTTAAAGAGTACTGGTTCCATAACATAAAGGCAATTCAAAATCTGACCAGAAGAGCTTTAGCTTCTTGAAACACTGCTAGAAACTTCTTGTTCACTCAAATGGAGATTTCTTCATTGGAGACCATCAAGAATAATGCCAGCACAGAAATAACCACATACATTATATAATTTTGGGACAAACCTTGTATGTATATGACAGCTGAGCATAAAGTTTTTTATTTTAGCGATAATAATGCATAGCACATAGTCTGGCTTAGATCATTTATTTGTGGTACTTGTATATTTATGAACTTGTAATATTTTCATTTATCCATTTATTTCTTTTGTTTTATTTTTTACAGCTAAGTTACCAGTGCCACATTCTTCATTTAAAGGAGTTAAATCTCAGTTCATTTTTTACACTCCATATGGCCAGAAATCGCATCCAAGATCTTTCACCCAGTGGCGTCCCAGTGTAGTAAAATCAAAATCATCTAGTGAAACTACATGTAAAATTTGTAAAAAAGACTTTGGTAAATATTATTTAGCTACGCATATGCGTATCCATACCGGAGAGAAGCCATACTCATGTGATTTTTGCAATTATAAATGTTCTTTTTCATATTCTTTGAAACACCATCTTAAAACTCATATAAAGTAATATGAAATTTGACTCTTGTTTATTACAATGAACTGATGAAGCTATTATCTTTTATTAGATATTTTGATGTTACATTGTTAACTACTTTGATTTTTTTTTTCTTTAAATATAAAAATAGCATATGTAAGCATTTTGAACTGTAACTTGTAGGTGCATTGTAGGTATGTACCCTTTAAAAAATGTATGTTTGCAACTTTTATATCTGGATAAGGACTTGTGTAACATATGAAAAGCTTCATCCTAACATCTGCGCAACTTAGATGCAATTAGATACTTAATGTAAACTGAATTATATTATGTTGTTATTAGTTTCATGCTTTGAGATTAGCTTTTTGCTTTTTTACATATGTTGGGTTTGTTTGGTTTGGTTTTTTTTATAGTTGCAAAATAAAATATTTTTTTCCAATTTTTGTGTTCTGTATTTTTTTACGTACTTCCATTGATATATATATTGATTCTTGTAAAAGGTCAATAATACTGTAAGACCCTTTAATCAAAATTTATGAAACTTATAGGCAGTTCTAGAAACTCTTTTTATTTCATGCTACTGCAATTGTGTGTATATGTACAGCAAAACCTAAGTAATGTTTTCTAATAAGGGGAAGTCACAATGTATGATTATAAAAGAATATGCTTTATAAGACCTTTGAAATATGACATATACAGTAGTTGCATAATCGACAAATTCAGTAGTGAATTTAAAAACAATTCTGGATTTTGAAGTACAGTTAGTGTAAAGTATCATCTTGTATGCGTTTAAAAGAAATGTACTTAGAATTATTTTTTCTTTTAATGACAACAAACCATATCCAGGAAATACTTCAAAAACCATTTTTCTCTCTCTCTATATATATATATAAAAAACTAATGCATCATGAATTTCAGGCACATCTATCTAAAATCATTCTTGATTATGTATGAATAAAATTTAAGGAACAGGCATCTGAACCCCCTTCTCTCTCCTACTTTCTGTGGCCTTATATATTGGATTTCAAAAGAAGAGAAATGTACTAAGCAAAATTGATGTTTCAATATTTATAATGTTTACAGTAAAACCTCTTTTAACAGTGAATTTCACTCTTGCAAATATTGCAGATTAACAAATGAAATATTTATATTAAAAATATTCGATTCAAAAGTTGTAACCCTTTAGTCATTTATTGAAATCCAAAATATAGATGGATATTATGGGAAGTGACTTTTGTGAGAAATTAGCTGTTCCATGACTTTTTACTTGAGAGTTATTAGTTGTTCAGTATGTAACAATTAAGAATATTCAATTCATAGAATCAAAGTTAAGTACAGTTGAACATTAGAAAAATATTTTAGTACTTGTGTAGTATGCGTGTGTGTCTTAAATAAGTATTAGCTAATTAATAACTATTTCATATTCAGTTATCAGAAATTTTTATACTTGATACCTATAATGTCCCATCCAAATTACAGCAATACAATGAACTGTATAGATGTAACATGGAATTTTGTCATAGAATTGAAGGAAATTAATCAAAATTATACATGTAAACAGAGTATCCTTAAAAGATAACCACTTTGAGATAAGTGGGCAGTGTAATTTTAAAAAATGTTCAAAATAAAATGGGAACAATGACTGCATCAAAAAGAAAAAAAAAATCCTCTAGTTAATTTTCAAAAAGTGAAATTTTTTAAAATTTGTGTATCACCCTTTTACAAGAAATTCTGATTTAATAAAATATGCATTATACGCTAATGAGGTGATGTACAAAGTTTGATAATTATTTCCTAAAAAGTGTCAGAGATATAAAGATAAATGTATGCTGACTTAAACTATTTTTTAATGGTTCTTGAAGAGAAAAAAATCACAGTGTTTGAGGAATTATACAGAAATTGTAAAAGAAGATAATTTTTTGCACTCTAGTAATAAATGTTTACATTGAAATTCATATATAGCCCTTGACTATCTCTGTTCAAAGGTATGTCATGTTTTACGATGAAAGACTAAAATTTTGTACATTGCCTCATTACTATGCAGGGTACATTTTACTAATTGGAATTTTTTTCAATAAGAGGCCATATAAGAATTTAAAAAGTGCACTTTTTGAAAATTAATGAGAAATTTTTTTCTTACCTTATTCTGTACATTTTTTTTAAATTTTCACTGACCACTTACCTTTAATGTATAATTAAAGCTTGTTACCATCTTTTATGGACACCCTATATACACACATATAAAGGTAAGTCAACTGAATCAAGATAACGTATTACAATTGTAAAAAATTAGAAAATCAGTAAGCATGTTTTGGTAAAATGCAATTTCATGAAAATATGAAATAAGAAATGTAAACCTGTGTGCATTTGTATGTGGTTGTGAATAAATTTTTGTGATTTTAAATTCACATTAATACAGATATATATATAATTGTAATATATAGTAATTTTCTTGCCAAAGCCAGCTGATAGAGGTATATTAAAAATCACAGCTGTATAATTTCTTTCTCTTTTTTAGAGGGGGATTTTTACAAATTTTAAACAAAGCTTAAATTGCTAATGTTAAGGATCAAAGTTGATTTCATTGATTATTTAATCTAAATTAAATAATATGCAAGTGCATTTGCAATATCTTTATAAAAGCTCTTATATACAAAGTTGTTTAGTTATGAATTATCTATTTTTTGTTATTTATGCATAGATATTGTTGATAATGTTACTTTTTTCTGTATATTCTGTGATAATAAAATGTTTTTTTTTTTAATAATGTATTATATCCTATTTGTGTATTGAGACATTTTTCTTTTCCTCCTGAATATAAAACACTTGTTTCAAAAAAGAAAAATAATTTTTTTTTTTTCCTAATAAAAGTCATATCTTATTTCTTTTTAAACTGTATAGTTATGGCCTCATTTCTTCTTTTATATAGTTTTTGCATTACTACCAGCTGGGAGAATTGAAAATCAACTGTTTGTTTACCAATCTTCTCTGTCAAAATCTGGCAAACGTTCATACCGTAAATCGACTAGGTGTTCCATCTGTGGAAAGGAATTCAGTCGTAAATATTATTTAACTATGCATATGCGTATACATACAGGAGAGAAACCTTATTCCTGTGACTTGTGCAATTATAAATGTTCTTTTTCATATTCATTAAAACATCATCTGTTAACTCATCAAAAGTGACTTTGTTTCCATACGCTAATTCTTTCTTGAGATATGTAAAGGCATTTATCTAGTTAAAATTTTACTTAACTACTGTTTTCATTAACTCAGTTCTTCCAAAAATTGGTAAACATAATTTTTTACTACACATTCTCACTTTCTTTCTGATCTAAATGTATATATATGTTTTGAAATATATTATAAGTCAAGCTATTTTTATTTTGTAAATTAGAGCTTAGACTTCCCAATTTTTATAAATTAAAACGTACTACTTAAGTCATAAAATTTTGTTACTTTAATTTCATGGAAAACAGCAAGTAAAAAAAGAAAATAAAAAATAAATCTAGTAACTTTATTGTTGTTAACTTAGAGAATTTCACTTGTGATTGTTAAATTATTATATCTTCTTAAGTATTATATAGTGCACAAATCTGCTCTTTTCCAAAATTTTAAAACATTCAATTTATATTTTTATATAGAAAAAAGCAAAAAAGAGTAAAAAGTTGATTTCTGGTCCCCTTTTTTCGTTATCTAAGTAAATGATAATTCTATATTTATTAATGCGCTGTGCACAAGTCTTCACTTTTTAAAGTTTTCTTTCATGAATTAGAGCTTTAATTTTCCAACTTGCATGCATTAAAAAGTGCTATTCAGTTTGTATGTCTTACCTACATAGAAAACAGTGATGATGAAAAGTGAACAAAAATATTATTCCTTGTTACTTGTTTATTATGATCTTGGATGAATCTCACGTGTTATAACTAAAATAAGTTATGTATTTCTATCTAGTACTAAGTCAAATTTTCATGATTTGCCTGTGTAAGAAACAACAGAATTAAAATAGGAAACAAAAAAAAAAATTCTTTTGTAACCTTTTAGGCAGTTGATGATATAAATTTTGGGAGCTTTAAAATTAAAATGCCCCTCACCCCCACCCCCTCAATTCTGAGTAATAAATAACTTGCATGTATAAATGTACTTTTATTAGTATAATGGTGGTTGACTTCCGGGAATTATTAATGCATATTGTTATCCATACAAATTAAAATATCCATATTTATTGTTGATTGTTCATAATATTACTATTTAATGAAACAACCTTGTTCTGAATTTTAATTTTTCTTTTCACTCTTTGGTGGAATGTAATTTAGTTTCTTTTTATGTCTTCAGTATAAAAACAACATTAAATATTATTAAATGTTTTAAGTCTTTTTTTTTTAAGAAAAAATTAATAAAGCTATATATTTATTATTGTTTATATAAAAATTCTGAACAACTTACAAAGATGTGTTTCTTGTATAAGAAAACTATATTTTATTTGTCTATGAGTGACTTTTCTTAACATCTCATGTATACTGCTTAAATTTATAAAACTAAACTGTTCAAGTGCATTGTGTCTGTTATGGTTGATTCTAGTGACTACTTAATAAAATTTACTTTGATAGGATAAGATAATAGGATTCATGGGAAGACCTGGCTTTGCTAAACTTTTGAAAACTTCCCTTAAATTGTCCTTATATATTAATAGTTATCCTAGTTTTTCCTACTTTAAAACAATTGAAGGGCTGAGTAGATGAATATTAAGTGATATTTCTGGATCAAAATGCAAATTTATACGTAGTAAAATATATTAAGCACTGCATTAATTATTGGATGTTTATTAGTTCTGCTTATTATAAGGCAATTGTCAGTAGATGTTATGTACACTGAGTAAAAAGGGTATTCTAATAACTTCACAGATGATTATCTCAAACATCCCTTAACATGTTCATCCTCTTTGCTGTTCAGTTAGTATATAAATTGATAAAACTAAGTTCAGCAAATCCAGGATCATTCATATTTTTAATGCTGTGCAAATCAGGCAAGTGTTTTTTGCATAAGTAGAAAAATTATTACATACTTCAAAAAGCTTTCTATAAAAGATAAAACAAATTAACATTGACGACTACTTAGAATTGGTTTGTATTTTAAAAAAAGACATTCATAAATTGCTTAACACATTTAAATGCCATTGTCTTCTCATAATTCAGATGAATTTTAGGCAGTTTCAATTACAGATAACAAGTTAAATGCATAATAAAAACACTTAAAATAGCTGTTTTAAAATAACTTTAAAACTTTGTAAATAAACACACATAAATGAAAAATACTGTAGGACAATCGTTTTGGGTGGTACAAAATATCCACCCCTTCCCCAGCTGCAAAAAACTCCATCATCCACAACAGGAAAGTGATTTCAGAAGAATATTATACTTATTGTCAAATACAATCTTGTTTATGTCTTCCCTTGATGTAACAAAAATGTTAGTTCCATTTACTTAATTAAAATCTATTTAGTAAAGCTCTATTTTTCTATAGTTAATTATCCAGAAATATTCATTATTATTGCTATCAGGAAGAAATATAACCATGACATACACCAAATATACTATGACAGTAAAAAAAAAGTGATTATAAAACATTTCAAAATTTAAATTTTTGAAAATTATTTTTTGTAGAAATAATGTAGAATAAAAATACATTTCATAAGACAATTTGCTGTCTGGAAACGTTCATCATCAAACATTTGGCTAATCTTATCTCTTCTAACTTGAAAAAAGGATGTCACAAAATAATTGATGAAGTATTGTGATTAGTGTTATGTCCCCCCCCCCCTCCACATTAGTTTGATGTTGAAACCAGTTATATTTAGTTTTTAACTCAAATGAAATTTTTAAATTTAAAAAAATTACCACAGGATAAATAAATAGTTTATTATATTGGCTAAACCAGTAACTTGCCATACTTAATTTTTAATCATTTGATATCTCAGAAATCTGCATTTTGAGTTTACTACAACAGATTATGTTGTAAAAACTGTTGGGATGTATCTTTCACTTATATGAGGCATAAATATATTTCATTAGTGGTGCTTTATTTTTGTTATTTATGTGCATATGCAAATGAATTCCTAGCTTGTGCCTTGATATTGTATTGTTTATATAATGTAATAGATTGGTTTGGTTGGTTTTAAGTAATATTTCAAAATCCATGGTGAATTTTTGCTTTGCATCTTATTTTGAAAATAGTAATGTATATAAAATTGCCATGTAGTGTTTAATAAGTTGTTGCTTGTGTGCTGTGCAGATTTCATGGTTAATAATAGATACACAGTGGAACTTCAATATCTCATACCTTGAAATCTCAAATAAATGTATTTTCCCTTACAAACCGACCCTTTTTTATTTCACTCCTTCTCAATATCCCTTTGTTTGTGTCCGTGTGTCCCTTTTACTTTGAGATATCGAGGTTATACTATGTGTGCATGATTTTTTTTATTATGTAGTGGCTAGATTCACAGCACCATGAAAATTTTATTTCCATGGCATGGGCAGAACGATAACAAAAAATGTCATGGTTCATGTGTTTTTGCCATGAACTTTGCATTTTCACGGCTTTTGTGTTACGAGGAACTTAGTTTTCCTAGCAGAAATTTAAGTCTCGAAAGTAAAGGCAGGTTGGTGTATATTTAAGTAGGGAAAATGTGCCAAAGAATGAATAATGCATATATATTATTGGCATAAAGCTTAGCTCTCTTAATGTTTGTGTAGTTTAAACAATTGGATGTCTAAATAGATTTCAACTTTTATCAATTTGATTTGGGAATTAAATAAATATATATTAGTTGAAAAAATATGCAGTTTTTTAAAAATAAATTTGTTTTATTTATTTAATTATTTATTTTTGAAATAGGAAAAGAAATATTTGTTCACTCTAGAGGAGACAGAGGTAAAGTGGGTCAATTTTTAGATTTTTAAATGTAATTTTTTAAATATTTTTAAAACAGAATATCAAACTCATGTATTATGTTTTCTGAGTTTTCTGATCTATTGTGTATCATAATTAATTTTAGTTCAATTTTTAGAAAAGTTTTTGTAGAATAAAACCATTTTTCTTAAGTACATTTTGCTGACCCGCTGTACCCCCATAACAGGGTGCACTGGGTCAACAAATGGGGCACAGTGGGTCAGCTAATGAGAAACACAATAAAAAAAGTTCTTTCACCTGATAGCGCATAATTTAAACTTCTTTATTGGCTGGCAATATTTAGTATTAAGTTAGGTATTAAAGTAACTCAAAGTTTATAAATGCAAATTTTATGATTCTGAAATACACCCTCACTAAATTTGTTAATAAAATCAAAGAAAAGGGCTTCATTTAAATAATATAACTTTGAGTCCTATTCAGTTTACAAAATTTTATAGTTATTTTTAAGGCATTAAATGAAAAACTTATTTTACAATAACTGTTGTAAATTACATAACTAAAAATCTACAGCAAAAGTCAACTTTGTCACTGTTCTCTCAATTCCTTGCAATACATTTGATTTTGGATACTTTCTCACAATATCCTTACCGACTGCTGTATAAGTCTGCCTCATCAAAGATAATAAGTGCATAACATGGCTGAATTCCTTTCGTCTAGTGCACTTCTAATTCCTTTTTAATTTTGCTTACAACTTCAGTAGCATAGTGTTTAAAACTGCATTGTTTCTTTGCTGTAAACCTTGAATAATATGAAATCTCCAACATTAAAATCTTCTACATTTTCAAATTCTCAAAATCAGATTCATAAGATTTTTTTTTTTTTATTCATCGTCTTCTTCAGTTGAGTTATTCTTGTAATTGCTTGCAATTTTTTCTTTTCTTTTCTGCTTCATATGATTAAATCTTTCACTCTAATTTTTTTTAATAATCTCATTTTGGATTGTGATTTTCACAGTCGTATCTGTAAGAATTTCTGATTTTTTTTCTTTAGGTTGCCTCTCAGTTTTTCTCTTTTGCATCAGAATTAGGAAAAGGCTTTTACCATCTCTGGTGCCATATTCCCTTTTCGGCTATGAAGTCGATGATGAAGTATTGGAGGCATTCATTATTTTCATGGGAAGCTATTGGTTGTTTTTCTTGAGAAACTGAAGAGTATGTGTCTGATGTGGAAGACTTATTTAGATAAATTTATCTGTAAATAGGGATAAAATGGGCCACTGTTCCACATATGAACCAATGTATTATTTTTTACCTCAAAATTCCAAATCATTAAAATATTTACTTAAATACAACATAATAGAAAAGAAGGCAAATTAGACTATACAAACATACCACATAACTCATATTTACTTGACAAATTTCAAGTGTAATAACATAGTCTTACTTTCTTCAAATTTCCAGCAGGGAGTTGGAAAATTAAATGGATCTTTCTTCCCACCATAATCAAAGTGAGATGTTTAACTTTTTCCCACAGAGTTAAGTTGTTTGATACCTACTTTAAATATTTTTTTCATTCAAAAACTTCACTAAACCACAAATATCTTATATGACCCACTGTACCCTGTTCTCCCCTATATTTTCCTTTTAAAGACTTTTAAAATGCAATAATAGTGTCAAACCGTTTATTTAGTTTTTATTTTATTATTTTTTTTTATTATAAATAAAATTGTTCACATACTTTATCAATATATTATGTACATCCTATTAGTTAAATAAAAAGTAATTTTCTGCCATAAAGATATTCATATTATTTTCATTAAAAAATTGTATTGGCAAACAGTAATGAGTAACAAGTTGAATACTTTTTCCTTCAAAAACTCCCTCTTCCCTTAATGGTGGACACTTGCCGTTTATAGGCTTTTGATCACAACTAAGCCGGTAGTACTGGTCACTTATTATATGTGAACCAGCAACTGGACTTCAGTACTGCAGTTTGCACGCTAACATCATAGTAGATAGCTAAAGTGTGAAGGTCCAAGGTTCTGCCCTACTGCGTGTCTGTTAATCTAACGTTCTGGAGTTTTGGTCCTTTTCTTCAGATATAACGTGAGTATGTGTTAGAACCCCTTCGAAAGTCAAGGGATTGACCTAGTGTAGTGTTGCCTTAACACAACACATACGAACCCTCTTCAGACTCCAACAATGGTAGGCAGCTAAAGTGTAAGGCCCCAGGTTCGGGCCTTCTGAATGGCTGTAGATCTAGTGGTCTGGAGTTTTGGGCAATTTTCTCAAAATGTAACGTGAATACATTCTCGAATGCCTTTAAGTTCTCCGCTTGATGGATCCCCTCCCAAAAGGGAGGGGATCCATCAAGCCTAATGATAATGTGATCCATCAAGCGGATCCATCCCTCTGCCTAAAAAGGCAGATGCCCCTCGAGTACATGATATCAGACTGGTTAATGAATTTTTAAAAATGAATATTTAATAGTTATAAACCCTCTAATTATAAACCAAATTAAAAATTTTAAAATAGGTATGTGTTTATACTTTATGTAATGAAATTTAAATTGCATACTATTCCTGTCAATCTATCTGTTTATCTTATATATATATATATTGCTTGTACTTTGTTTGACTCAGCATCTGTAGGTTTCTCCCCTCCCCCCCCCCCCCCACACACACACACACACGCATGAGGTATGTCATATTTGCGTATATACTTTGTCTTTTACTTATTAATTATATATATATTTTCAATTTTACTCTACATCTCCACTTCATTGCATGGGATCGAACAATTAGGCTTATGCCCATGTGATCTTGCTTGGCTTGTTCTCCCACTTCTCTGTGGCTTTAACAGCTCTGGATTGTCAATTTTTTTATTTCATGTTTTCAGTTTTTTCAGTACTTTTTTTGTCATCATGTGCTACTACTTAATGTTTTACTAGGGATTCCATATTACGTAAGTTTAGCTATTTTATATTATATATATATATGTAATGAATGGGCCTTATGCCATTCCTTGTTGGAATGATTGATGCAAATCCATTGGGGTTCTAGGTTAAATAGTTTATTTCAAAGTTCAGACAGAGGGCAGGAGTCGGGCCGGCGACCGTATTTGTTCCGGGGCTATCTTCTTACATCGCAGTCTAAAGGCTCGAAGCTAAGCTTTACGTTCCAAACTCCTAAAAAGCTAAGCGCGAAGTTAAGACGAAGCTCTCGAAATTTCCGCGCTCTTGCTTAAGTACTCCTTAGTTACTACACCTGCTGGCAGTGTGCAGCACGATCACGAAGGCATTACTCTCAAATGTAATTAGTTAACTAGATTGTCAATCAAGAAATGAGAAACACCTGCTTACCCAGGAGTTCTAAAAGCATGTAGTAATGAAAACCACAGAAAACCGAGAATCCTGCTGAATAAACAATTTTCTACTTATGGAACTTCAAAAAACGTCTCCGAGCGTAATATTTGTATGGCCAAGAATCAAACTTTACAGTAAGAGTAAAAGATTAAAGAAGGATTTTTCAAATAACATTAAATTAATTTAGGTTAAATTAGCAAAGTTTAGTTTATTATTACATATATATATATATAAACAAGTAAAACACAAAACATACTACAAATAAGACATATCTCGCATAAAAATATAGCAGCTATTAGCAAGAATTAGAAACCAGATTTTGAAGCCAAATAAAGTGCAAGAATTATTGTGATAATATAATGGAACGGAAATTATAACCACTGTCACCATCGTCAGGGGTCACAAACAGTGGATTATAATTTACAGCAAACCAAATAGTAGGGTTTCGGTTGTGTGGCATATCAGAAGAGATATTAACTCCACACATCTGGGCCCTACCCTACTATATAAAGGAAAGAAGAAATCAAAAAGATAACAAAAATTAGAAATAGGAATTATAATTTTACATACCAGACCTTGAGCACATGGAAATTTCATTTGAACAATTGATATGTGTTGCCAATGCTAAGAATTGTAAAAAGTGAAAAATGGTGTTGCCACTGAATAAAAGTGTAAAAGTGGAAAGAAGAAAGTATAGGAGTTGCCAAATACTAAAAGGTAATATTATTAAATTTTAAGAATATCCAGGTATATTAATATAACAAATATATATTGAATAATAATAAATTAAAATGATTGAATAAAATAAATGGTATAGCAAAATCAAATATAACATATTGTTTAAAAAATATAATGATTATTATTATTATTGACAAAGTATGTATAATAAGTTATTGTATGACAGAAGATTAATCTAGTAAATAAGAGAAAAAAAAATAAAAAATAATGTTTAGGACAGAATAATCACAATATAGAAACCTTGTTTTTTTTTTAAATCCCTCCAGATATATATATGCATGCATATACACATCCAAATTGTTTTTAAACATATTACTTTTTTTTTTTTTTAAATGAGAAAAACTTCCTCCGCCCGACCCAACCATCCAATTACAACTTTAAAATCATCAGAACATAGAAACTTGATTCTACAGCAGTGATTATAGATGATATTGCGAAATACAGATTTATGTAAGCAGGAGGAAAAATGAGTAAAGCTATTTACTTTAAAGCTAAAATCTTTATGCTTATCATATATATTGAAACTAAGGCTATTTCTAGGAGTGATGGAGATATTTAGATCTAGAAAACTAACAGAATTGTTAAGCATATCATTTTTAATTAATTCCAGAGCAGATGGATATTTTATGGGGAAGATAATGTTATTATTAGTAGTAGTGTTTACAAGTAAGATATCATCTATATATCCTTTAAGAATGATGTGTGTATTAGTATATTCTTTTTCATAGTAATATAAGTAAAGATCTGCAAGGTAACTAGATGCTGAACCACCTTGTGGTATACCATGATTTTGTAGATATATTTTATTGTTATGTAGAATAAAATTATTATAGATAATAAATTTAGATAGACAACTGAAATAAGTTACATCAACATGGGAAGGGAGCTGAATATTGTTAACACAAGTTTCAAATAATTCATTAATTACATTGTAAAGGTCGTCAAGAGGAATATTGTTAAATAGATCTTTAAAATCATAGGTATATAAAGAGGTAATATTACTAATAGTACATATTGTATTGCGTAGATCATAACTATTTCCTATAGAGATAGAGTAATCATTATGTTTTATATAATACTCATGCATAACAGACAGTATCTTTAATAGAAGTTTACTTGCTACATTGCTATATGTATTACATCCTATTGTAACTATATATATATATATATATATATATATATATATATATATATATAAACTGGTTACGACTCCTGACGATGGTGTCAGTGGTTATAATTTCCAATCCATTCTATTATCACATTGTTTAATTGTACTTTATTTGGCTCAGTTTCTGTTTTTGTTTTTTTTCCCCACTTGAGGTTTGTAATTCTTGCTTCTGCTGTTATATATTTTTTCATGCGGAGTATGTCATATTTGCAGTATACTTTGTGTTTTACTTATTAGTTATATGTGTGTGTGTATGTCCACACAAAAAGTATTCAATTAATAACTAAATTTCCTCTTTCAGTATTATCAATAATTAGTTTTTGGAAAAACATACCATTAGAAAGAGATATGGGAAATCATTAGTTGTTATTATATATGGCATAATTGATTCTTACAGAGAGCAATGTTTTAAATATGAAATCTGATATAAAAAATTCGACTTATACTTGAATACTTTTTGAGAGTGTGTATATTAATTGGTTTTAAATTAATTAATTGAAAAAAAATTGCTATATAAATTAGTTATGGGTGGATGTTACATATTGAAAATTATAAAATTTTTACAGCAAACTGTAATATCAAAACTAAGGAAGATGTTTTATATATATATATATATTATTTGTACTGTATTATGCATAAAAAATTATCAATGAAAAAAAAATTGTTAAATAATCTAAAAAGATATTGTGTCATATATATTGAATTATTAATTTAAAAATCACTATGCTAACTGACTTTTAAAACATTTCCAGCTAAAAATGCTTTTTTTGGGGGGGAAGGATATTTTTCAAGAATACACTGTTCTCTAAAAATGATACATACATCTAAAATTTTGAATGGATATTTTTTTAGTTTTCATAAGTTAAAAATGTAAATTCATTATTTTAAAGTAAGATATTACCAAAATATTAGAATTTATTTTTGCTAAATAGAAATTAAATCTCGAAAATAAATGAAGGTATAATTTGTCGATGAAATATTAAAGTCGAGTAAATAGAATCTGCTGTTAGTTAACAACGAACAGCATATTTGAAACCAAAATGAATAGTTTGTTTACATCCTTTACTGCTAAACCACGCGATTTGGATCGTTTTCCTAGTTTATATATATATCAATCAATCTGCCTTTTAATTTCTCACCTGATGCGACTTACATCTCCTCACACTTTTACAGAGCTCACCAAAACACATTTGCATTCCATAGCTTGCCCTTGCTGTATAAAAAAACAATATTCACAGTGAAACCACGTGATCCATGATGTTTTTGTTGTTCTTTTGCCCATGCCATGGAAATAATCGTTTCATAGCGCTGGGAATCTAGCCACCACATTTTTTTTTTTTTTTTTTTTTTTTTTTTTTTTTTTTTTTAAATGCTTAACTGCTCCGACTGAACAATGTTTCAAATTTACTTACAGTTTATTTTGTCTTTGTCTATAGTGTATACCTAAATAATAGCTGTTTGCAGTGGAACTAAGTAATATGGACTAAGTGTTAGAAAATAAAATTACATATGAAAATTTGTGTCATTTTCTTTTACTTTATTAAACATTATAACATAGCTGTTTACATGTTATCATATCACATAATAATTATTTTTGTAGTGTTATAGCAGTAATATTTTAAAAATAATCAAAGCATGAAAAAATAGCATTTACATTAAGAAAAATATGTATCCCTATATTCTTAACTTCTTATAACTCTTTAATTTAAACATTTCTTTAATAAAACTGTTCCTTAATTTGCTTTCAGTATTACAAATAGGCTGATTTTATGCCAAATATCTCTGCAAATTTTCATATTAAAATTAATACTGTCATTTATTAGAACTACTGTTTGTAAGCTAATAGTTAACAACATTTATAAAATATATTCTGATTGAAGAACATTACCTAGTTTATTAGTTGTAGACATTTCTTAGCTTTTTAGAAGGAAAAAAATTAATATTACACCATAATTAAAAACTTTTATGTAGTTAAATGATATAAAGTAAGAAAAATTTAGCCTTCTCTAAAAGCATTAAACTTTGAAAAGTTTTCTATTGTTGGAATAAAACAGTTACCTTTTAAGGAGTAGGAATTTTCTTTAATCTCCATCCAATACACCTGTATATAATATGTAAAAATTCTAATTCTAATTTGACAATCTGTTGATCACCTATCTGTATAATGTTTAAAAGATCACAGAACTCCAGGCTACAACATGAATTTCATGTAACTGAGTGATATTTTCTAATACCAAACATGTTTTGCTCAGATAAGTTTGTTTTGAAACATCAAATCAGTTTTAAAATAATTTAGTCTAGTATAGAGGTCCATAGAAATAGATTGTTGACATATTCTAAAATAAAGTTGGACTCAGATTTACCTAAGTGATGTGCATCACAGTTAAAACTTTAGTTTATATAAAATTATATAATAACAAAGGAAATGATTGGAAATATCTTTCAGAATGTACTATGTTTTACAATATCAAGTGTGAAAACACATGTGGAAAACAGCTTGAAAGCAAGTTTTTACCGGTAACTTGTTCAAGTTTACTTTTTTAATAGAATATGATTGCATTACTGCTCATTTCTTTCCCTGTTTTTATAAACTTTTTTTAAAGTTCTAAAGTACTTATTCTTTCACAATTCAATTAAATTTCAGTTAACCAACTTAAAGTATTTTGATTTCAGATTCAACTTACAGAACAATTTTGCAAAAAGGTTTTTCTGGGAAATATCACTGTCACTTGTGCCCTTACTCAACAAATGACCGTTCAAACTGGAGGAGGCATTTCAAAGTTCATACGCAGGAAAAACCATTTTCATGTACCATATGCCAGAAATCTTTTACCTTGAAACACAATTTAAAAATGCATATGGTTTCCTGCTTTCAAAAAAGAACCAACTTCAAATTAGTTTGACTGTTCATAGTGTTGATTTTTTTAATGTAAAAATTGGTGTACCATTTAATACATTAAGTTTCTAATTTTCTTTTTGATTAGTTTTATTCATTTACTGCACCAGCTGTCAAAACCAAATGCATCACAGCTACACCATAAAGGATTTTCTATAGATGTTTTTATAATTTTGAAATTTTATTGTATGTGTTATTGTAATAAGTTTATGTCCTAAATTATCACTTTAGAAGACTGTCTGATATATTGCAAGTATGTTGAGGTTTTACATAGTTCATTTTAAATCAATTTGCTGGTCTTTATTTAATATTGACATAAATGTAGCATGTTCTAATAAAATGTATACAAATTTCTACAAGAGACATTCAGAAAGAGTCTATATCAAAATTGCCATTGGTCAGGAAAATGTGGAATAATTAAGTATTGATTTTATTTTGAAAGATAAAAATTGTGGAATAATTATTATGATATGATACTCTCAATTTTTCAGGGCACCTTGAATGTTGAAAACAAATATTTAAGCACACTATGAATGCTAAATATATTTTCAGTTAAAACAAAAACAGTCTCTTCAAAGAGCTTTAAAATAAGATACTGTATTGCAGTAGTTCTAATTTTATTTGACTTTTTAAAATCAACCGATGACCTCAACATTCAGAATCTGGCCATATTAAGAATAATACAAATTTTGGCTCAAAATGTAGCTAGAAAAATTATTGAGAAGTCCACGTTTATATAAATAATTCTGCATTTGCTTTAAGTCTGGGATGTTCCAAATGCCGTTTTGCTAAGGCATGCTAAGGGTTAATGATGATCAGTTCATCATCATAACCCTTTGTTCATACTGTAGTTGTGAATCATATATAAGATAAATGTACTAATATATATGGAGCTATACATCTACAATGATCCATTTTGCAACTAAAATACAAGTCCATAAGTTACCTCTGGAAAAAACTGAAGTAAGAAATGATTAGTTGAAACCCTCTTTTTCAAACATGCAAAAAAGAAAAATTCAGTTGTCAACAAATAATCTTGTGTTTTGTTTTTAAATATAGCCTAAGTGTCCTATTGTAATTACATGTCCCATTATTGGTACATTTACCTTACAGTGTAACAGCTTAGTCTGGAATTTTATCAAAAACGTTCTGGAAAACACAGAGAATTTTGTTTGAGATATTCAGTGGCAACAGTCTTTATTTATTTCTAATACAGTGTGGCAATCTGCATTATCACTATATAAAGCTTATGTTGGAAGCAATTTAGTAAGCATGGATTGGATAAAGATAGCATAGTTGAATGCCTTGGTTATCAATGTCTTAGATGTAATGGAAATGGGGATAGAGGTTTGACCTTTTGAGGAGTGGAGAAAATAACTATACAATGCAGTGTTTAGACAAAGGGCTGTGGGTTGAACTCCCACCCCATGCCTCTTGGGTATGCTACTCTTGTGTATCTCTATTATTAATAGATGTAATTAAATACACATATCTATATATTAGTAGCATAACTTTTTGTGCATTTTAAAAAGGCTTATTCTATAGACCATCACAGTGATTAACAGATAATGAAATATGGTTTTATGAGTGATGGATAACATAATTTCTCTATTAAATAACTGTTTAATAAAGCTTATTAGCAAAACTAATTTTCCATTTATTTATTTATATATATATATATATATTTAAATAGCAACCTCTTAAAAATATGGTGATTTAATAGCTTCAGCTTATGAAAATATCACAGGTACACATAAATAATAATACTTAAGAGAGTTAAAGGGTATAGATGTACAGTTGAACCTGTCTAATTTGGCCACCTTTGGGAAGAGCTAAACTGGTCACCTAAAGTGCATAAATTGTGGTGGGTGTTAAGCAAATATGCACAAAGGTGGTAGCTAAGAGCAGGTGGTCCCTGTAGCAGGTTCCACTGTATATATGTGTTTGTTATTCATCTGCAACTTGTGTCAGAATCATGGAATTTAAGATCAATTAATCGAATCTAGTCAAAGTATCCACAAATAAAACAATGTGCTACATCTCACTTCATGTTAAAGGAAATGTAATAGGCACCAAAAAATCCTATGCTGAAACCTTATTAAATAAAAAGTGCAGAAAATCCTCCTCCCTCAATTTCCTTTTACCCAGGAAAAAAAGCTGTTGTGATTAAGTTCTAATTTGAATAGAACTATGAAGTATTTGATGGTGAAAACACTGTCAGTTTAAAAATACACACCTATTATTAAAATGTATGAAAGTTGCTTCAATTGCTTTTATTTTGTGAGAATTTTTCAAATTTTTGATGCAATGTTATGCATTATCTCAATTGCATTTTTTTTTTTTTTTTTTTTTTTTACATTTAAAAATATTTTATAATTGCTATTTAATTTTCTTCAAGTTTATTTTATTTATTTTAATAATTTTTCTTCTACTACTATATTGTAATACCTTAATTTACTACAATTCCCTCTCCTTTCCTCCCCTTTCTCATAATGGTTTGCCTCTTAAATTAATGAGTAGACCTCTACCAAAGCTATATGAATAATTATTCTTATAGGACTAATAAAGTCTCATGTTATAGTTTAGGGTTTTCTAACGTACAAATGTTCGAGGGCCGCAATCAAATACACCCGTCTTGTGATGGGCTGCAACGTAATCAGGTCTTACTGAAGATATTTTAGGAAGACTGGTCAAAACTGACAAACTCCCATCAAGTTATAAAGAACAAAAATAAGTATTAAATGATGATTTAAAAAAAAGTGGGTAATTTTGAACATTGCCATCTATGAAGGGAAGGGCGAATTAATGACCAAGCCAATGTCAGAGTTGAGCCCAAGTCCATAACCACAGAGAGTGTGATTTCCTAACCACTATACAATATGGATTGGCAAAATGCCTAAAATTTAAATAAAAACTGAAATTACAAAAAGGAGAAAATGAACATAAAAGCACAAAATGTTCAATGAGAATTGGGGTCTGTCTCCTGCAACTCCTAAAGAAGAGATGATTACACCAAGCTCTGTTGTTGAGAGTCTAGGAAAATGAAGTAAAGAAGAATCTCAAAGGTGGTTCCTATCCGTAGGTTAAGCAAGTCTGTGGACCAGTTTAAGGCTGTGAAAAGCAAAGGGAGATGTGTGATAGAACACATGGATGCACCAAATTAGATGGAAACTGAGGAAAATCAAATTTATTCGCAAATGAACAGCATTTGAAATTGGCATGGATTTTCACAAACTTATTTTCCTTAAATAAGAGCATCTAATTTTATTTTGCAAATTCTATTCCCAGAAAGCCTCACGGACTGCAAAAAAAAAAGAGATTGAGGGCCACCAGTTGGAAACCCTGTTATAGTTCGTATATCTAGTTATGGCTGAATCTGTTTTTTGCTTAGTTACCTGAGACTTCTGTCTGTACACTGTTTGATATTAAAGATTGTATGAGCAAATGAATTTAAAATTGTGAACTATGTGCAATCATTGCTTATTATACTTATTTATTTGAATATAATTGTTAACATTTTCTATTAAAAATGTATGAGAATTTTCTACAAATTGTTAAATGTATTTAACCTTATTGTACATAGTTACTTATTATTTGGATAACAATTTTTTAAATAATACCTTGTGTACATCATGTTTATTCTGTAGAAAATTGTTTTATTTTTCAAATTTACTGCAAACAATTGGCTGTATAAAATAGATTGTATTGTCGACTTTTCAAAATCAAACATCTGAACTTGCAAGTCTGTATAGTTGACTATATATTGAATGTAAATAAAGCAATAATCATCAGATTTAAAATAGAATTAAGTACTTAATTAGTAGTCTATTTTTTTTCTTTAAAATTGTGAAATCGCAGGTAGTTTTAATGGCAGTCAATTAAATGCTTTTCAGTTAAAAATTCAAGTTCTGAGTTCACATGCCTTATAAAAATTAAATGTACTGGTTTTCTTATACTAAATTTCTGTATTTATGCTGTTTTTGTGCATTTGTAATTCTTGAAAACATTTGTTCCATTAATAACTAATGCAAACCTACATTTTGTAACAACTTAAGAATTAAAAATTCACCTTCTAGAAAATGAAACTATAATGATTTTCCAATTGATCACTAATCCCTGGCACACCATGATGTACATACTTGCTTAATGAAATTCTTGTGACCCAAACCCATGACATAAATGTGTACATCATTATTCTATTTTAGTATATTTCATTGTGATTGTTGCTTAGTTATTATACTATGTGTGAAAATTGTGGTTTGGTAATGTCAGTTTAATAACAGTTACTGAATTTTTAATCTTTAAGCTGGTCACTGTGGTGCACTAGGGGTTTAAGTAAGTATAGTATGTTATTTTCAACTTTCTACCCATTTAATTTCAAAACTAGAGAATTATATTCATCAGTGAGGTCCAAATGGCCATCATACTAAAGAATATGATATCCTTTTCTATCTCTGCTGTTTCTAAAAGACTATAAAGTGTCTCTGTGTTTCTAGTTAATATAAATATTTCATTTATTTTTTACATTTGCTTGATTTTTCAGTGACAGATTTAATTTATGCTCATAATATACTAGTCATTAGTGTAACTGGGTAGGCTTTAATTCCCCTATAGGACTCAGTCTTCTATTCTTGCTATAGGGACAGTATAATTTATAAGTAGTTGGCTATAATCCTTCTGGAGTGAACTTAGCAACCACTAAAATATGCTGATAAGATTAAGGCAGATAATTTTTCTAAGATTATGCTACAGATGTTTGTTTGATAAACAATCTACCCTTCTGTGTAGGAGGTAACTCTTACACACAAAAGTACTGATACATACCTGCTAACTGCTCCGGTTCTTCCAGAGCAACTCCATAAATGTTACTACTCCGGACACTCTGCACAGCACGATATTTTCTCCGAAATATAGCCAACATTTGAGTTAGATGTAAAAATGTTAGAGAGAAATGCATGCAAAATCCGAAAGAACATGTTTTATCTCGCAGGAAGAATAATGACCCATTACCATATGGGTTTAAAAGTGAAAGTGACTTCAGCACTCATTATATACTTTATATTAATTACATTGATCTTTTTTAATGTTTGAAATAAATAAGATTAATTCCATTTTCAAGGGCCTAGTGTAAATATATCTTACAGATAATAATTAATATTCTTATGTTAATTATTATATTATTTAAGGATGCATTATTCAGTTAATTTTTAAATACCTTTATGATGAATAATTAAGTTGCAACCTTTTAAAAATTGTTTCACGATCTGCTCCTGAAGACCTCTTAAAACTCCAGAGATTTTCCCAAGTTGCTCCTGATAAATGGTTTTATATGCTGGTAGGCATAAAAGCCAGCAAATCAGTTTTATTAAGAACATCACAAAAGGGAAAATATTTTAAAACCTTCTGCTGTTTTGTTAAAATATAACCCCTCTGAAGGCAGCTTTTGTTTATAACCAGTTTAATTCATTTTTTACTTGCTTAGCTTTAAGTTTTGTTGGTAAGCATGTTTGTGTGTTTCAATTATTTTCTGCTGCTAAGTCATGTTTTTTAGTTTTATGTAAATTAAAACTTTTATTAATTTAATTCTAATATAAAAGATTATGTTTGCAATACTTCGTAAGGTTTTTAACTTGTTAATACATATTGTCTTCAGTATAAAGAATTTATGATTTCACTATTCGATTGTGTTTGTTAGATGTTAGTTTATTAAATTTAATGTAATTTCTGATAATATAAAGTATTTTTGGAAACTCTCAGTTGCTTTTAATTATGCAGATTATATTGTTCACTTTTTAAATAAATATCACCTTTATCAATTATTTTATAAATTTTTGGAATATGCTCAGAAAGATAAATGAGAATAAGCTGCTGCTACATAGTAAAATTTTAATTTAAGTATTTTACTAATTTGCAATACTTTAAAACAACATTTCTAATCTTTTTGTAATTTCATTAAAAATTACATAGTTTACTTAAAATTACTTAATACATTGTAACCTCACTCTTAAATGTACAATCACTAATTGCATGTATGACTTACTGACTTTTGGTGTTTATCACAAGCTGTAAAAACCTGCTTTATTCCAAGGACTTGTACCTGTGGAAAAAATGCAGGCATGTCCAACACTATAATTTCTGAGATTTAGTTGAGCCTTTTAATCATGTTTTTCTTTTTACAGTTGTGAAGGTCCTTTTTTTATGAAATTGTAAAAAATTGACTAAAAGATAATTTTGCGAATCTGAAATTAGTGTTTAATCATGTTTTTCTAGCCAGGGTCCTGTGTGTAGAAATTTGTGCAAATAGTTTGTTTTCATGAATTATTTTTAAATGTGCAATTTTACTAATTTAAATTGAGTATTAAATTACTATTCCATTTTTAGACATTTTATGGAAAGCCCTGTTTAAAAAAAACCTTATATATATATAAACTAGCAAAGCATTGTTTATGTTGGAAAGATTTGCTCAATTTGCAAATATTTATCTGCGGGGAAAGCGCATCGTAAAAAGGGAGCTGTCGTGTGGTGTATCTCATACCCCAATACATAAGATGCAATACAAATAGCTAACTTTATTTATTTATAAACTTTTATTTTTCATTCAGAGTAAGTGAAATAAACTTCAGTAATAAAGCAATAATTTTAAAAACTAAGGGCCAAGACCCCTATCTTCGCTTTTTGCATGAAGCATTCGGCCCCTAATAAGGCTTATTCATAAAAAAAGGCATAATGTTCATAGATAAAACCCAAAGATTGGATTAGATATAATGTTACTGAGCTACACATTGCGTGATTCTTACATGTTCCTTGGAACATAAAAATTTAAACACACTATTTTTATACTCTGTGTATTTAGAATCGGCGTGTCAAGGTCGCATGATTTTCCTACTCTTCCCTCTTTCCCCCTTTGTTGCTATGGTTCCGACAAATCTCAGTTTTTCCGCAAATGATTTCGCTATCACAAGGTGGATGCACGCGATGAATGGGAGAAAGCTATCGAGACGCCTTAATTGCTATAGAGAAGAAAAAAAAGAGTAGGACTGCTTTCTCTCACCCACGACAAAATAAAAAATATAACCTTGATATGCCTCTTCTAAATGCAAAGAGTATAATTATGAGAAACCTTTGGAACACCTTGCGTATTTGGCAGTTTTCCATAATTTGGCAACTTATGTATACATACAGTTGATAGTTTTATTTCTAAAAAAACAGCACTTTGTATGTTTTTTTATTATAAACTACAGAACAGCTTGGTGATTTACACATGCTCATAGATAATCATTGTTCATATAAGGTTGGCATGCAAACAATTATCCGTACATTCATATACATAATCCTTTGCACATTGGTGTATTTAGCACTCCGAAATATTTCATCTCACCACGCTGACAAATAGCTGTACTAAAACTGCTATAGTGGCATAATTAATGCTGCTAAATATTTCTCCGGGTGGCAAATACCCAAGCTTAACCTTACCAGCATTACTATAATCTTGCATTTGAGTTATTTTTCCAGATACTGGCAGGGTGCGAATTGAACATTTTCCCCAGCAGGGGACATTTGAAAAGGAAAAAAAATAGGGAGGGAAGGCGTCGCATAATATATTAGGTATTGCATGACAAATGCAATCGCCAACATGTCCGGGAAGGGATTTAAATTCAAATAAGTCTCCATCTATCCATTCCCGTCTACCTTCAAATTCAGCTCGCGGCAAAGCAGCGCTTGTTCGATCATTTTGCAGTCTTAATTTGAAACCTGCCCCCAGTTGCAGAATGAGAAGTGGCATCAGGCATGTATATATCTATTTCAAAGGGATGTTTGAAACTTGCTCTTTTGTCTAGTAAACAAAAAGAATTTCGAATCTCAATACTTAAAATCGTTAGGTACTGAATTTGTAAGGACAGACTAATTTTAACATTTCTCCAGCGGGGGATAAATAGTATCCCCGGCAGGGATCCATTAATATTTCTCTAGCCAGGGATATTACATTCTTCAGCCAGGGATAATCCCCGGCATCACCCCGTCAATTCGCACCCTGGATACTGGGTGCTAACATTTTGGAACACACAAGGTTTAGATTCACCCTGCTTGGAGAGATAGCCTTTTGCCAGACCTTACCTGATGTCAAAATGGCACTTTTTAAATCAGTTACAATTAGTTATTCTGTATTAGAAAAATGAATAATCGGTAATTTTAAACTCCTGTTATCTAAGAGAACTTACTATTTGAAAATTGTCAACTTTGTTTAACACACTTATTTATACCGCATACTTTTTAATTTGGCATAAAATTGGTGTAATTCTACCTCATATTTGTCAATTTCATGCAATTCTTCATACTTTTTTCTTTGTTACAAAGGCCTGAATGATTTTATCCTGGCAAAAATTACCAACCCTCGTACCATGATGCTCATTTTTTTCAGTTTTTTATCAATATCTTCTAAAATAATTCGAAATTTAAGTCAGCTTAACAGCTTCGATGGAATTTTTCGAATCCGTGGACACCTTCATTGAAACTCAAATCCTCACAGTTTCGGAGGAGATAGCAGAGCAAACAGCTTTTGAGAGCTAGAGTAACTTTTTTTTTAAATAGAGATAAGTTTACTAGATAATTAAAATAGATTATTATGAATGCAAACAAAATAAACATCATATCTCTAGTTTTCATTACATTTTTAAAAGATTATGCTTATTTTATTTGTGTGCAACTTACACAAAATCTATTTATGTGTTCTTGGAAAAGAAATTTTCACATTTTACACATCTCATGCTAGGTTGTTTTTTTGTTTTTTTCCACACACTGTTTTTTCTTTCCCCATCTTTTCCTACAAAATCATTCAGTTCAGAAACATTATTTTCAATCGTATAATCTTCTGTGTCAGTGCTATAATGTTCCATTTTCTGTCTATTTCACATTCTAAAATGCAATCTTCATCACTTTCTACTAATTCTAATAAATCTCTCAGTCGTTGCATTTCCAATTCATAAGGAGTCATTTTTCTTGCCATAATGCTTTTCAGAAATCATGAACTTTAAATTCTGTAAGACTTATGAATGTCAGCAAGGAAAAATGTATACTTTTATACACATTAAATCAAATTTTCCATTTAAACTTTGCATCGGAAGATACTTACATGGACAGGGGTGTGTAATACTTCAATTTCAATGAAATACCAAGAACTCTAATCTAATAAACTTTCTAAATACACTTGCAACTGTACGCTGCAAGTGTATTTAGAAACTACAGTACAGTAAAACTACAGTAGTGTACACTGCATGTTCTGATCATCAACGGCATGTAGAAACTCAGCTACATAGTACATTAGAAATTGTTGGTTTGCAAATTCCAGAATATTACACTTTTTTGCAGCTGTGGGGTGTAATATACCCCATGCACCTTCCTGTGGCTTAATTATAGGTATAAAAATAGATTTGTGAAAGGACAGCCATTTACTAAAGGTAGAATTTTGTGAAAGATTTGTTTTTTAAATGAAAAATATTGTGAAGGGTCCATTTTTAAGATAAAATATTTTGTGAAAGGCCCATTTTTAGGACAGAATATTTTGTGAAGGGTTCATTTTTAAGATAAAATATTTTGTGAAAGGTTCATTAACAAACCCAAATTTCTGCTAAACAGACACCTGATTCTTGTTACTGAATATTAGTATATAATCTATGTGTTCTTTTATGTATGTTCACATTTAATGATAGGAAGAAATGGTTAAGATTAACCTTTTTTTAAAAATCCTTACATTGCCATAAAAACTAACTAAAGGAAATAACTAACTCTTTCAGACCTGATTAAATAATTCTTTTTTTTAATAAGGATTAAATTTTCAATTTAAAAAAATAAAATTATCTTCATTATTAAATGTCTGGGGGAAATACAATAATATAGGTAGTTTTGTGTCTTCTCAATTGTGGACAATGGGTTCAGCAGGAAAGCTATCTCATTAGCACAGCGAAGTCTTGATCTATTTTGATATGCATCTTAACAACTCATCCTCACTCACTGTTGTTAAAGCAATGCAGCTGAAAAGCTTTACCAGGTCTATGCAAAGACCATCAAAATGGAATTTAAATTTTTGCTGATTTCTCTTCAGAAATCTTGTATTTTCTTATTGGAATGACTGAAATGTGTCGACTCCAGAGCATTAGGTAAATACTTTTATAGAAAGTGATAGTCATGCTTTGTAGGCAGTCCAGAAAATACACCCCTGGTACATTAAGTTTCAACTTAAGCATTCTAGTGAGGTTTGAATTATAATTTTAAAAATTAATTTTGCACTTTTTTCAGTATAAAATTAAATTTTTTAGATAAAGCTATAAAACGAGTTTTAACATGATAGTGATAATATTTAATATCAGCTTCATCTCCATGCTTTAAAACTTTAACATAACAAATAGCTTTTTGCAATTGTTTAAAGGTAAATTTCGCTGTTTAAAAAAAAATCAAATTTTTTAACGTGTTCTTTTGAAGGATTTATTTTAAATATTTTAATTATATTTAAGCTTAAAACTATCAATAAAAATCTCGCATAAAACATGTGGTGTTACTGTCTTAATTCTTCAAATCAATAATTGTGTACTTAATTGAGTGTTCTTTTTATTCATTTTTTAGGTTGTTCTTTTGTATTAAAAAGGCATTCCATGAACATCCAAAAGAGATATTCAAATGTGGCTTCGAATGAACAAGCTAAGAAAGATGGAGGAAGAAAATATACTTGTAGTTTGTGTTACAAAACATTTGCTAGAAAGTTTACTTTAAATACCCATATGAGAATTCATACAGGAGAAAAACCTTACAAATGCAAAATATGCAACTTAAGTTGGCCTTTTAAATATTCTTTTGACTACCATATGATATCATATCATAATATACATCCCCAAAATGAGGATAGTAATGCAAAAATTTAAGTAAACTTTGGATATAATATTTATAGTTACCATTTTAATTCTTAAGTCTCAAAGACTTCTGAGAGTATAATAAACTATGTACAGTAGAACATAAGTTTTTCACTGAAATGCTTAAAACTTTTTTGACAGCATTTATTGTATATTACAAAATTACAACTTATAAGTAAATTCTTTAACAATTTCTTCCACTTGGAAGAAACCTATTTCCAGCTGGTTTTTTCTGCTGTGGAAGAAACTTGCTAACCCTGGTTAAGAAGGACTCCATCCTGTATAAAAGTTATGGAATGGATCATTTGCTTCCCTTGAGGGATAATGATATTCTATAAAAGCACTGCATATAAATAATTTGTACAGAAACATGTTTGAAATTTTTAATTACATATATTGTCTGTGTAGTGTACATTTTAGTAAATTTTTTTTTTCTTTCAAAAATTATAAAGAACTATGTCACAAAGCATATATGAAACATTAAAGAGGAATGTGTTTCCTGGATTCATCGTATTGTAAATTGTATTATGGGTTTACATGAGTAGCATCTTCTGAGATTATCCAGGTTGAATGTGAATGCTCATAGAAAAAAAAAAAATCTTTGTAATTTAACAGAATAAACAGTCAGGATTTATTATTTTATTTTAAAGGAAGCTGGATACTTAAACAATGATAAGACTGTAAGGTTTATTCAGCACAAGTAAGTCATTGGCACTGCCTGAATGGCACGATTCCTACTGCATTTAGAGCCAAAGGTTGTGCATACATTTTTTCTCCCATGTTCTTATGCAATAAAAATGCTTTCAATTTCAACAACTGGAAGAATGTCAAAGGTTTGGAAAATGCCTTTTACTAGACTTGCCCATACTTTTTCTTAATGACCTTACTTGCATTTATAATTATTATTTCATTGATTTTCAGTATCTTAAAATTATTCTAATTAAGTTTACTGCTAACATAATATTCTTCCTGATTAGTATGCAGCACTGGTAGAAAATTCTCATTTAAGTGTGGTTAAAACTAACACATATCTCTTTTGTTATCTACTGAGTTTTAAATCCAAATATGTTACTGGTATGGTTATTATTATTGAATAGAAAATAGTGAATCAATAAATGGAACTACTGTATAAAATACAGCTGTAAAGATACTTTTCCATTTCCAAGACGCAACAAAAAATATTGCTGAAATGTGCAATAACGTGTGGAGCATAGCAAACTATATGATGTCACTCAGAACTTGGACCTAGTTACTAGGTTTTATGAGTGAATTAATCATGTATTATAATTTACAACCTTTTATGAAAAGAACAGGCTTTGGACTCTGAAACTTATTTTTGTGAAAGTGAAAAATACTTCTGTAAATTGAACTACCAATTATAAAACCATTTTTAATACTATTTCCTTTTTTTCCATCTAAGAAAAAGTATTTCTCCAACGAAAAATAAACATGCATTTTGTGTATAACAGTTGATTTGATCAATTGAAATTAAATTTATACTTCTGCATTATGTATTCATTCAGTGTGATAGTAGTTAAGTAGGCAAGTTATATTCAAAGCAATAAAATAAGTATATTTAATACTTAGTGTTTGTGTTATGTTTCAGTTATTTATTAAGTTAGAAATGCTAGCTGTTTTTGATCAATTCATTGTATTAAGTACATAATTTAATGTAAAAGTTCGTTTTGTGATTTAAAAATGTGTATTTTGGTACAGAATTTTTCATCTTTTGCTGCATTAAATTAAATATTTCTTGTTGAATTTTATAAAATAAATGCAGAAACAAAAGTGTTTTTAAAAGCTAGAAGAAAACATTTTTTTTTTTTTTTAATACTAGGGGGAAAAAAATTCATTATGTTCAAATAAACTTTATGAAAGTAAATGTATATTTATATTAAAGTTAAAAGTATTAAACTATAAATAAATACAGGTATGTTTCAGGGCTCAAAGTAACTTAAGTTGTGGGTCATTCCATGTCAAATCAACACACTGCTTCAGACTTGATGTCTCAGATTTTCATAATTTTTGGTATTCAGTAATATATCATTGATTTACAAAAAAATACCAAATTTCAGTTATGTAGCACAATTATTTTTGAAGTTATTAATTTTTAAAGATTTAAATTTTTATGAAAAAAATTCATATTTTGGCACTTTTACATGACTATAGGCTGGCAACCAATGATGGTATAAAGCTGAGAGTCATCTCATTTTAAAGCTGTTGAATGGGGCTTTAATATGATATGCCACAAGATAGGGGTTACAATTTTAAAAAATTGAAAATTTTAAATTTCTCAAAGTGTCAATTTAAAAAATTCCAAAATATTATCAAATATAGTTTGTAATGTCTTACTACATACAGCAAAATTCTGTCATGGGATTTCAATGAGATCAGGAGATACTGTGCTTCAGAAATACACGTGTTGTGAAAAATACCAGAATTAGTATCATTTCAGAAAATTTTGAATATTTCATTGAATAAAACAAGTAGTGGCTATTACTTTTACTTTTTTTTTTTTTTATGGAGAAAGGTCACATAGACACTTACCATTAAAACTCCAATATTATGAGGAGGGTTGGCATAGTTTAAACCAAATGTTTTTTTGTTTTTTTTCTCAAAAAAAACCAATTGGTTTTTTTAAAAGAATAATTTAAAATTCCGAATACGTTCCGATATCTTAAAATTATCCTTATAAGTATCAACAATAAGTTTTTTAATCAATCTAATTAATACCTTATTGTTTTATCATTATTAAAAATTATTAATTTAACTTAAATTCTAGGCTGCATTTTAAATTTGTTTCTAAAATAGAGATTTTATGTTTTAACAACTTATTTTTGAACCTTAAAAATATCATTTTGAACAACTTACCATCATTATTACTGATGAATCTTAAGTGCAAGATTCCATGTAAAATGTAGTAAACAATTAATATTGTATTATATTATATACTAAATGTAAAAAATAGTATCTCTAAATAAAATATTTAAATTCAACGATTTAGTGTCCTCAAGTATAGCAACAATTGTTTATTTACTTAGTTTTGATTACTTTCAGAAGAAATACTAATTGTTATTTGAACATTTTACAAATAATTTTATAAGTATGTAACAGTTAATTCTAAAAGGGTTAAAAAAAAAAAAAAAACCAAAAAACCTGGTTTAAACCAAAAACCCCGGGGTTTTTTCCAACCCTGATCATGAGTAAGTTAAGGGTTAACACATTAGTTCATCAAGACTTCAATTGTTAGATGATACCCACACATTTGTTCACTTCCTGTTTGGTAAACTGTATGTTCGGCCAGTCTGTGTGACGGGATTAACTTTGCATATCACATCTGCAAAACGGATCCACAGTGTATCAGATGGTGTGGGATATATGAGGGGGATGGACCTGGAGGATGGAGGAATTAACTTGCACTTTACTGCAATCTTTATCAAGAACATAACTCAACCACCAAGTGTCACCATAGATTGATGTTATATACTATATCTGCTGTACATCCTTTACTCTGATGCTACACTGGTAAGAAAAATTAAAAAGAACACCAATAAACAAGTGCTTTATGCTAATTCTCTGAAGTGAACTTCAATGAAACATGATTGGTTAGTTACTCACTGTCATCATCATGACATAATCCAATGGGATTCGCCTTAGTTGTTAATATATTTGCATATTTGAGTAAAAGGGGACTTGTAGGCGAATCAGCTTCAGTTTTCTTTTAAAGAGAGGTTTCAAACATAATACTAAAAAGTAATCATTAATTTGATAGTGTTCTGCACACTGCATAGCAAAATTAGTAATTAAAAAATAATATTTAAATAATTTGGTACATTATTTACAAAATATGTGTATTTCTGAAGCCTAGTATCTCCTGATCCCATGATAGAATTTTACTGTCTGTATTAAGACATTACAAAATATGTTTGATAATATTTTGGAATTTTTTAAATTGCCACTTTTTGAGAAATTAAAAATTTTTTTTAATTGTAACCCCTATCTTGTGGCATATCATATTAAAGCCCCATTCAACGGCTTTAAAATGAGACCATTCTCAGCTTTATACCATCACTGGTTGCCAGCCTATAGGCATCTAAAGGTGCCAAAATATGAATTTTTTTCATAAAAATTTAAATCTTTAAAAATGAATAACTTCAAAAATAATTGAGCTACATAACTGAAATTTGGTATTCTTTCGTAAGTCTGCGATACATTGCTGCATACCAAAAACCATGAAAATCTGAGACATCAATTTGGAAAATCTCCCAAAATTGTGTTGATTTGACATGGAATGTCCCTATTGGAAACCACAGCAAAAGCTGCGAGATTAACCCCAATGGCAACAAGTAGCGGATCCAGTAAAAAATTCTGGAAGGGGCACAAACCATCTTTTGTCGCATTTTTCTTATATCATTTGAATTTAGAAAATAACTTAATCTTCTATAGTGTAAACTTAGTTCATCTGGGAGGGGCACATGCCCCTGTGCCCCCCCCCCCCCTCTGGATCCGCCAATGATAGCAACACTTCTCGCAGCGAGTTTAACTGCAAGTACATAAAAACTTATTACTAAATTTAGGCAAAAAAAACTGTAACTGCAATTTACTGTTATTACAAAAAATTTTAGATATTTTTCATGAGCTAAATAGTTTTTGCTGCCTGCTTAAACATTTTATTTTTTTTTTTTCCTCGGCTTCAAAACTTCATTTCAAATCTTCATATATAGTTAAAAAGCAAATGTTTAATTCAAATAGCAAGTGTATATATACATATATATATATAATGTGAAATTTTATTGATCACGATAGGTTTATTAAATATCTAGTTCATTTATTCTTTTATTAATAAATCCCAATATAAACCTTTCAAAAGAAAGATACCGTAATTTATGGAAGAAATGCTGCTACGTTTACTGGTTCAAAACTTAAAATTTTAGCAGGTGTAGCATTTCTATCAAGGTGGCGCTTATGTGCACACTTAGAAAAATATTCTATGAATATCAAGAAGATATATTAGCTTATTACTTTGGTGCTGTACAGAGAAAACCAGTCTTTTTTTTTTTCCTGGGAATTTCGTGTTTATCTTGTATCTGCATTTCCCCCCTTGAGTTACAGATTCTTTGTCCCTATATGAATCTTTCTGAACCCATACCCTCCCCTTTTTATTGTAAATCTACTGTTAAATGTTTGTGAATACTGAACGACTCCACCTTTGTTGCAATCACGGATGCAAGTTATCAATGACATTCTTTCTCTCCCTTTCCTTTTTTTAAACTAATATTGTATGAGTATTACATGTATGGACCTTTAGGGTGTAAATATGAGTACATTCATGAACGCAAGTACATTTTCATAATTTCATACCTCAAATTTGTTTTTCTGTTATGATTTTATTTTATTCATTTCTCTTAAATGATATAACAATTGTGACACAGGGCAATATTTTGCGACTATGACTTAGTCTCAAGTTATACCATAAATTAAGTTGGCAATTTTGACACACAGTGCAATTTGGTGCAGCATTTCTTCCAGAAATTACAGTACTGTTTACTTTTTGATACACATTTATTATGTTATTTGTCTTCATAACTCAATATATAGAAATGAGGATTTTTTCAGTTTGTATATTGATGAATTTCTCAAAAACATTTTGCATTTACATATTATAATTTTTGATATTTTCTATTAGGTTTCATAATGTTTCAAGAAACTTCAGTTCTAGAAAAACATATCTCTACACATAGTTCTCCAAAAATTAATCTCAACAAAACTATTATGGATGAGAAAAAGTTTCCTTGCTCTGTTTGTAACAAGATGTTTTCTCGAAAATTTACACTGGAGCGACATTTCCGAATTCATACTGGAGAAAAACCCTTTTCTTGCACTGTATGTAATTTAAGTTGGGCTTTTAAACACTCATTTGACTATCACATGGCATTATACCATAAATTAAGTTGAAGTTTTCCAAAACTCAAAGGGAAGAAAATGAACAATATGTGCTCAGTAATGTGTTTTTACAATAAAGATTATTTTATACTTAGCAGTCTATGATTTATTCAAAGTTATTAAGACAAAACTTAAAGCACCCTGCGAAATTTTTTGGGATCACATTACTTCCTATACTCCGTACAAAGAAGTAAAAAGGTATCAAAACTGAATGTTATAATCAATTCAATTTTTGCATTTTTTAAATGTTGATAAATTTTATATCAACATTTAAAGCATTTTAAAATGCTTTAAAGTTGTGATACTATTTGTAGGTAAATAGATGAAAATCATTTTGACAAAAATTCAAAATAATCTAAACAAAAGCACAAGAACAAAAATATTGTTTGTATGCAGTAGTTTGCTAAGAGTATTTATCAACTCTCAATTTCAGAGAAGGGAGTCATGAACTTGTATTTTTACTTCCTTGTACAGAGTATAAAGAAGTAATGTGATCCTGAAAAAATTCAGGAGCCAAATTTAGATGAAAAACCGATTTTGACTACCTCTAAATTTACTTTTAAGAATTTTTTCAATGCACCTCATCATACGCTAGCATGCATGTTTTTATAAATGCCTCTGCAACTCATTTTGTTAGACAGTGAGTGTTTTTTGACCAGCTTTGCCATGCCGTCTGTAAGTACGTATGTATGTAACTCGCATATCTCAAAAACTATTGGTCATAGAATGTTGAAAATTTATATTTAGAATTGTTGTAACATCTAGTGTTGCAACTTCCCTTTCGGTTCCATTTGACTGGGTAGTTTATCTACAAGGCTGCCCAAAAGATTCCAAATACATTAAGCTCTATGGTCCGAAATTCATTAAAGTGCATTTTAGAGGTATTGGGCTATTGCAAACGACTCAGAAGTGATATATGCTGTTAAGAGTTACAAAATGAATTTCTCCATCAAAAAAGTGCCTTTATCATTTATAGTTCAGCTGCAGTAACACTCAAATAAATTTCCAATATATTATGGTCAATGGCAATTTTAGGGAGATTCATCCACTTCAAGCAGAATACTGTCCTTCCATATAGTTAGGTGATGGTCTGACCATGGTCACGTGCCTCCCTCAAGAATTATGCCAAAAGTTGCCAGCTTGGCGACTTTTGGTGTACGGGTGTATGTATTTAACTCTCAAATCTCAAAAACTATTAGTCGTAGAATGTTGAAATTTCATACATAAGATTATTGTAACATCTAGTTGTACATCTCGATTTGTCATTCCAATCTACTGGAGTTTATTTACAGGACCACCCAAAAGAATTTCAAATACATTAATGTCTATGGACAGGTTCAATATATTACATCTGTAATCAGTCATTGTTTGGTCCATGTCCCAAATCTCGCCATTTGTCATCGACCTTAGTGAGTTTTGTCGAAATATCGTCAAATTTGACAATAGTCAGTCATTTGGTTCATGCCCAAAATATCGTCCTTGGCGAGTTTTGGAGATAGTCATTGTTTGATCCATGCCCAATATCTTGCCATTTGTCGTCGATTTTGCCAAATTTGGCACCAAAAATTATTTTATATTCTGCATAACTCTAAAACTTTTAACTGTAGAATTTTGTATTTAGAACCATTGTAACATCTAACTGTGCATCTCTTTTGATTGCAACGACTGGGTAATTTATTTAATGGGTCAGCTAAGTGACCCAGTAATAAATACATTAAGGTGAAAAAGTAATAAATACATTAAGGTGTATAGATTCATTGAATGTCTGTGGTCAGTTACTACTTTGGTTATCCCCAAAATCTCTCAAACTATCTCAAGCTTGTCAGCTTTTGGAGGAATATCGGCAAGTTAAGTGTCAGAAGGAAATCTTTCAAATTGAACCCAGCTTGGTGTTATCAGAAATATTTGGCTAGAAATCACTAAACCTTACTATTACTGCAGTATTTTATCTCTTTCAAACAAATTAAGTTTAGATGAAGGGTGCCAAAAATATTTTTGATTTAATAGATGTGCAAGGAAGTCATGTGTTGTCCACGTCAGATTTTTTTTTTTTTTTTTTTTTTTGAACATATGCATAAACATTTTTTAATGTATGAGGGAATAACAATAAATCTTTTTACATTGTACTTTAAGTAACCCTAAATAAGTTTTTCCCTATAAGTTTTTTTTTTAATAATTCGGTAGTTTGTTATCTTTAAAGAGCCATCAAAAAGTAAATCTCATACCTGTAAAGAATTTTGTTAAAACTGAAACTGTATTTATTAATAAATCAGCTAATTTAATTTGAAAAGTTTTAGCTATGCAAGTATTACTATGTTTCCCAGTGCATGTGATGTTCTGTAAGTTATGTTAGGATTTACAAAAAAAAAAAAAAAAATACTTTGATTAGGTAAAACAGAAGTAAAATATTTATTTCAATTCATATTTTTTTCACATACTTTGTGTTGTTTCTGGTAATATAACTTGTATATTAACTATGCCTCTTCATCTTCATGCTTTCATCATTGAACAATTTGTGATATTTTTATGGGTTAGTGTTTGTATGTAACAACTGGGTGTGTAATTAAACATGCAATACTATTATATTCATAGTATCTAATATGTATAAATATTTCATGTTTAGAGACTCTTAATACTGTTTTAAAACTGTATTTTGGTTAAAGAGATTTTCTATGCTCTAACTACAAAAATATTTAATTTATAAATAAAGAATCCTACTTCTTGGAAAGTTACTTTGGTTTGATTGTAATGCTTGTCCCCCCCCCCCCCAAAAAAAAAAAATAATAATAAATAAAAATACACCAAGACCCACTTTAAAACTAGTCAGACTTGTGAACTCACATTTATAAGATTCTGTATTAAACTAATAAATGTTTTCATCTTTTTGTAGTGTTAGTAAGAAAAGGCCTAGAAAATTCAGCAAGGAAGCCCATATATTTATTCTTGTGAGCCCCTGAAATCCGCAATTTTAAGAAGTCAGTGCAATCCCTATCTATGCAGCAAATCAGTTTGTGTTTAAAAGAAAAAAATATATCCTCAGCCCAGGAAACATAGCTTGATTTTAGGGTGCACTTTTTCATTAAAAAAGTGCATCTTATGCACTAGCAAATACAATAGAGCAGCGATTCTCAACCAGTGGGTCGCATCCTAGGGGGAGGGGGGGGGTCACAAAATTTTAAAAAATACATTTTTTAATATAAATAATATATTACACAATAATTTTACAATTAGAATTGGAAAAAAATCAATATTATCATTTTACTTACTGTATTAGCCCAAATACAACACAATATTTATTTTACTAATCATTTCCTGTTAAAAACCCGACTTGTGCTAAATTCAAGGACTAAATATAGGATTTTTCTAATTATCTATATGAAAAATTTCAGGGTCGTGCTATTTTCGGGCTAATACAGTAATATCTTGTTTAATATATTCTCGAACATTTTCAATGTTAATATATAAATATATACAAGCACACATTTTCACTGTAAAAAGCTAATGAGAAACTTGTGCCTTGTTTTCATATGAGTTTTTTTAATGTCTATTCCTATCACACAAATGATTGAGCCATTTTTCGGGTGTAAAGGATATCTTGATTTAATTTACATGTTTAACATGGTTGAGAAGCCGAGTTTGCCAAGATAGGATGTGGCAAAGGGTATGGTACTCCTTTAAATTTTATATACTAAACCAGGGTATTCCTGCATTCTTGATAAACAAAATGTATCAATTTTTTTATTCTTTTTTAGAAAGTGAATATATCAACCTTTCAAGTATATTAGGCAAGTTGGAGTGTATAGGCTGATTATTTTACCAACTATGCGAAAAATTCCAGAGCTGGGGCTCGAACCTAGGACTACCGCTTAACGTGCGGGTGCTCTACCACTGAGCTACTCTGGGACGATTCCCAGATGAAATTTCTCGCTTTTGAACCGTTGGCATTTATCATCTTCCTCTGCAAACCACAGATGGAACAGATGAAACAATTAATTCGCGACAACTCCATTACGCCGCGGAAGTTTTTTTTTTATACATTTTTAGAAAGTGAATATATCAACCTTTCTAAAAATGTATAAAAAAAAACTTCCGCGGCGTAATGGAGTTGTCGCGAATTAATTGTTTCATCTGTTCCATCTGTGGTTTGCAGAGGAAGATGATAAATGCCAACGGTTCAAAAGCGAGAAATTTCATCTGGGAATCGTCCCAGAGTAGCTCAGTGGTAGAGCACCCGCACGTTAAGCGGTAGTCCTGGGTTCGAGCCCCAGCTCTGGAATTTTTCGCATAGTTGGTAAAATAATCAGCCTATACACTCCAACTTGCCTAATATAAAATGTATCAATTTCTTCATTTGCAAACTTCAGTTTTAAAATGCTATTTGAGAGCAGTTCCATCAACTTATCACGAAGTTGTGATGGAATTTTTGCATTTAACTGATCTTTCATTGAAAGGATTTAAGTATCCACTGCCAATGCACATTTTCTTCAAGTGGAATGTAGCTTACGAATTGGTTTCTAAGTTCAGTTACATGCATCAAATTGGACGGGGAATCACAGTCAATGTCCTCTTCTGTACCTGTTACAGAACTTTTTACATTCATAACAAAGTTTTGAAAATCAGAATTCTCGACTCTACCAGCATAAACATAGTTTTTTTTTTTTTTAAATCCGTTGATTTTGTTTTGTGCTTTTAGTACAGTTATATTTTGACCTTGTAGCTCGATATTTAGGTGCATAAATATGTCTTCCAAGTATGCAGCTGAAATAACCAATCTGGGGAGCTAAAAAATTTGGCTAGTTGTCAGTTAGCATCTTCAGGGTGCCCACCACAGCACAGCCACAGAAATATTTGCTTTAGTAGCCTTCTGGGTACAAAATAGTAGCCTGAGAGTAGCCTTCAGGTAACAAAATAGTAGCCTTTATGGAAAAATAGTATCCTTTTTAACAATCTAAACAGATTGAAATCTTCTAAACAAAGTTTTAATAATGTTAAACACATTTTTGTTTTCTGAAAGAAGTTTATATAATATTTGTGAAGATTAAATTTATTATATATTACTCTTAACACAGCGGTGCACAAACCGAGGGTTGCGACCCTCAGAGGGGTCACAAGAAAATTTTTGGGGGGAGTCGCCAAATTCTAAGAAGCTCGAATTTATGAAAAATATACAATTATTAATTTCAAAGAACGGAAATAATACAAGAGAAGAAACTGACAATTATTATTTTACGAGCGCAATGTTCGCGATCGCTATCACGGGGTTTCAAAACCCTGTTATCATGCATAGTGATCTGCAAATTTATCATGTATAGTGATCATGCATAGTGATCTTTAAAATTACAATGTAGTTTCCATTAAAACAAAATATTGATCTCGATTGGATCCAGAGGATGACTTACGGCATGAGATTTCCAATACAGATCCGAACTTAGAAGCAATCATGAGCTCTTTGCAAGCACATACTTTACATTGACATTTTAAGATGTAAAATTTTTTTAAAGTATTTTTCATTAAAAAATATTTTTATCCATATGCATAAATAAAGCATTGTTTCATAAAATTATGTGTTGATTCATTGACCGATTTTTATGATGTTACAACTTTAATATAACAATTAACCCTCCAAGCGGCTGAGACGTAAAATCCCGTCAACTGCGTTCCAGTTTTCACTGCAATGCTTCTATAACTTATATTATTTATAACAGTCTGGTATCATAAAATATGTTCCGATATTGAATCTTGCATGGAATTTAGGAACTTGTTTTTTAATAATTACAAATCTTCCTATCAAAATTTTATTTTTTGTATTATTTTAAAGCTACATGAAAATTTTACCGTAAAAACAACTTTACATTATTTGCCCATTTCCAGGACGCTCAGAGGGTTAAAAATCTAAATATTATCTATTAATCTATTATAACAATTTTATGATGGTTCATAAGTTTGGTGCGCTATTTTAAAAAGGCGTTATTTCAATCGATGACGTCACGACACTCTTTTAAAATAACCCTGTAAGAGCAAATCTATGAAAGAATTTTAGTGTAACTTCGTTGTCAATTAAACACTGTCTATCCAGGGGTCGCGACAAAATTTTACACAAAATAGGGGGTCGCAAATGAAACTAGTTTGCTCACTACTGCTCTAACAGATGATGCTTGCATTTTAGTTCTGTTTCCTTAGATGCAGAAGTTCATAGAGCATAACATTATAAAGTAGACAGTTTTCAATGTCTTTCCAAGTATTTTTAGTTAAACATAAAATGCAAAACACAGTAGACGCTCTCAAAACTACATACACCAGAATCAATAAGCATGCAGATCATGGAATTGTTAACATACATTTTTATTGAGTTATGTGAATTAAAAATAAATACTCAAAATAAAAACTTATGACTCTTTAAAATTAAAAAAATATTTTTAAAAATAGAAAAAATACACTGTTTAAAAACAAGCAGCAGGTGTATTAATTTCCCTGAAGCATACATTACCAATAATAAAAGTCAATAGTGTTACTAAAATTAAGTTTTGCATTTTGTTATATGTAAATCGGTTAACTAGAATGCAAGATAGGAACATTTAATATTCACATAGGATAGCATCAGAATTGAGGGTTTCTTGTTAAATACTGGCGATATCGCTTAGCTGGGTTAAGTTTTGGGGGCTTATCTTTTGCACCAATTTTATCAACATTTTGCCAAAAAATCACCAAGAGTAGCAACGTCTGACACGACTTTAAAAAAAAAAAAAAAAAAAAAAGAGAGAGAGACCTGCAATGTTTACTTAGCTGCTTAGCATCATAGCACAAATGATGCAAGGAAAAATGATAGAGAATTTACTAGATAGATTTTGCCAGAACTTTTGAGAAAACTCCTCAAAAATATGTGAGTAGGTCATCCCACTGTTCCAGTCTTGATTTGACTTTTCTACCAAATGCTAGCTATTAAGAACATATCGCTTCGCATAACTTTGATGCCACAGACATCGTAGCTTTGCCAAGCTGTATTTTAAAATTTGTTTATGAATTCAGTATTGTTGTATGCTGTGGAACATTCAAGAGTTCAGCTCGAGTATTCTGATATTTTAACTAATGGACCAGTTTTATTTACTGTAAAGAAATTGCAGTATTTGAGGAAGTTGCTCCGATTGATGACTAGTTATCCATAGAATTACTGCCAGTAAATTCCTCTAAATTGAGCTTTGAAGATTGTTTGACAAGTTTCTAGAAACAATTGTATGTTTGTGTTTCATATTGAAATCTTGACTTGTAACTGAAACTTTCTACAAACCCGACTTTAAAGCCTATTCTCTATTACGAATCCGACAATTCAGCAGAGTTTCTGCAACAAAGTGAATGATATACACTGTGTCGTTCCAAAAGTTGGTTGCATTACACTTTTAGAATTTTGAAGTTTTGACATTTCTTTGATTACTGAAACATCTTTTACTGTAGTAAACTACAATGGAACGACACAGGTAATATGAATTTAGCTTATCTGTTCTTGCCAGATATTTCTCAAAATCTACAGACGGACTGCTGATCTACACTCAGTGTTTATCATATTGTTAGTAATGTGGTTGACTGAAATGTTCCTAATTTTAAATGCCCTAAACTGAAATGTTTTAGGTAAAAATCAGAAATTGCATTGATACTCCTAGAAAAATAGTTGCCATTTTCCTCAAAAGCTTTTTTGCTTTTTTTTTACATGCAAATAGTCGCCTATACTCGATTATAGTAGCAAATAGTCTCCTTTTAGTAGGCAACACTAACCAATAAAATATTCAAAACCTTCCCACGAGACAGCCATTGTACCTCCATATGTAGCAAAACTTTATGTATTGGACTCTTTTTATTGCAAAGCTTTTCAAACAGTCGATACTGTAAAGGTCTGCTTTTAATAAAATTGGCTACTTTTACAGATTCTATTGAGACTTGTTTAAGTTCAGCAGCCATTTCCTTGGTTGCAAAGGCTTGTCTGTGCAAAAAAAACTATGCACCCACTTGGCATAAAATAATATCTTCAGCAATGGTATGAGGTTTCCCTTTAATTGCAATTCTGTAGATAAGATGCAATGCCATGTCAACATTTTTTTTTTTTTTATGTTAATCTTTGGATTTTGTAAAACAAAGTTTCCAACAAAAAAAGTTTAATTGGCTTACCTTTCACTTATGAATACCTTTTTTCAAGATAGCACATCATTTTGAAAGCATCATGTATTCTGCAGACAAAAATCTGAGCACAAGCAGTGGGTGATTTCTGAGCATTGTAAATCCAAAACCACTGGTTTCGCGTGAACATGAGAGTTGATTTTTAAAAAAAATACCTATCATAGCTGGTGTCCACCAGTCTATAGACCAAGAACTTAAGGTGCAATTTACTAGTGTCATCTATCATGACACAGTCACATGAACTGTTAACCTTCTCAAGCCGGCAGTTCAGCAGTTGTACCAAAAAATAAATATGACTGGGGAACGGTGCTGGTACGAATGCCTTACCCGAGATTTCTTTCCCCTCTTCGGACGAGAAACCCATTCACCCTTCGTGGAAGATAGATAAGGAATCTCTTTTGTTATACTCGGTTATACTGCGAGGGAAGGGAGTTTCCCGTACTCCCTTCCTCTCCTACCACCTACCAAACAAAAGACATGGTATGCTCATCTGCTGAGAAGGAGGGGGATGAAATCTCACAGATTCTGCTGTTTCCCACGAGTCGAAATTCTTCAGGAATGAGCCGCTGCAAAAAGGTTAATGTCATTTCAGATTATATTAATGTTAAATTATTGAAGGGGATGTAATGCCTTCAATTATTCAAACCGAATATAGTTAATAAATAATACAATGTAGTTATAAGTTATGATACACAAAACACTGATTATCAGTCAGTACAATGTGAGTGAGTGTGTGTGTGTGGGGGGGGGGTGCATAGTTAATTTACAACAACTGGAAGTTGTTGCCTATAAAAGGTTGAAAACCACTGCAATAGAGAACAATGAAAGAACTCCGAGTTCAGCATAACACAAAGAAAAATGAAAAAAGGTTTTTTGAAAGAAATTTGCAAAAACTTATTGAAAAACATTTTGTTGAGGAAGCATTTAATAATATTTTAAGCATAGCACAATTTATAGAATAATTACAACAATACATAATTGAAACTGAATACTTGTGAAATCTGTTTATTTTTGTGAAAACTCACATTTTTCTTAAAATAATTTACAGAACAAATTAAAATATAAAGTAAAATGCCAATGAAGGATTTGTTTAATTGATAATAATTTTGTGAAGGGGTTGCTAAATGAACCCAAATTTCAACTCTGCATCAATCCCTGAATGTTATGTAAGAACTTTTTTATTTAGACTTATGTTTATAAAGCTTGCACAAAATGTATTTTTAGAAAATAATCTTAAAATGTATCAATATACTGAGTTTAAAATGATTTCTTTATCAATTGCAGAGAATTGCCAAATCCATTCAGAATTATACAGTATTTGGTGTTGATCATAGTAACTGTTTACAATAGAATAAGAACCTAAATGCAGACAGAGAGCAACAGAAAACTTTTTAGAGTAGTTTAGAGAATATATGCGAAAGAAATTTTTGACTTTTTCTGCTATTTCTGGCAATTTTTGGGGATCACTGCATTTTGACGATAATTTACAAAATACTGAATAGGGCCCACAATTATCCTTTTTTATTTTGCATAAAGCATTAATGTCTTCCAAGTTACCTACTGATTCAAAAGTAAATTTTTCATTACATTCTGGTACACATATTTTATCCAAACATGTAAGTTTGAAGTAATTTCGAGAATATATTAAAAATTGTTTTAAGTTTTGATAACTGATACTACCAGTAAGACTAATATCCCCACTGAAGCAGCCATACTTCACAAAATTGCCAAGTAAAGCTTTATCAGCATTTCCAACACCAAGAATTAAAATCTTTTTAGGAAAATTATGATTCATTGAAAGTATTTCTGCAAAAATATACAGTATAATCATTTTTATGCTTTCTCTTTTTGGTTGCAAATTCATCATTCTCTCTTTTTCTTTTGTGCTAAATATTAAGCCACATGTCAAAAACAAAATATTGATAATACAATGTACTATTTTCTCAATTGGTACATTAAAGTGTTTACTACCAATTTGCTCAGATAAATCCTTTGAATCAACTAGAACTTCATTGTTAGTATTCTCAGAATCAAACTGACATGTTATCAAAATTTTGTTACATAATTCTTTAGAACTCGATGGAATATAGTTTGGTACTTTTAAAATTTTTTGGAGATCGGACAATACAGATGTATTACCCTCAACAATAGCTTTATAAATTAAGGTACACATAGAATAAACTATAACTGCTGAACTACAACTATCTACACTACCATCCACTGGTAAAAGAATACCATCATAACTGCTTTTTCTTAAATAATCCCATAACCAGCATGCTGGACCTAAAGCTATTTCTTCCCCATCTTCATAATCTTTGGAATAAGTGAATGAATTTAGCGGTGTCACTGGTATGCTATAAGAAGTTAAGTTATAATTTACATCAATATGAGGATATGTATTTTGATAATGAGACTTACAAATACTTTTGCGATAACTTACAACATCATCAAGATCTAATGTGGCTACAACAACTTCAATATCTTTTAAAGAAAACTGTTCTCCCATTACCGATATATTTCCATTTATTGTGATATGAGAAGTACCATGATAATACACCAGATCTCCATCACATCCTCTCAAATTAGAAAACAGATAAATCCCACCACATTTTTCAGTTGCAGATTTTATAACATTGACTACATCTTTTGTTCTCCCAAGTTCATGGAATCCACCACTGGAGTTGACCGTTATTTCAACACCACTGCAACATTGCTTAATGAAAGAGCTGTTGGGATTCCAGAGTTCTTCACAAATTTCGAAACCAAGGCATGTGTCAGATGCACAAATAACAGCATCACCAATAGGCACAGTTATCTGACCACTAATGTTCTGAATTATACTAGGTAAAGTGAAATCTTCTGTACAATAATCCTTTGCCCAGCCAGTAAACCAACGACTTTCACGATATATTCCATTATCACACATTTTTTTCTTGGGTCGAATCAATATTATTTTATGATTTAATATAATTACTCTAGAATTATAAGAAACATTTTTATGCATAACAGGCAATCCAATATCTATGATGATATCTCTGCATCGCTCATCAGTCATAATTTGAGCAACAACCTCCCAAGAATGGAGAAATGTATCATTTTCATAAAAATGATCTGCACAACCATACCCAGTTACTTCCAATTCTGGACCACATCTATAGGTTGCACCTTTTTGTTTAGCTTCAACAATACTATCTAATATCCTTTTATAATTACCATCAAAATCCATTGCCCATTGGTTTAAGGTACAAGTAGCAAGAGTAACTGTACGCATGATGATTAAATTGAATACCGTTCTTTAAATTGACCCAAATAATAGATATTAATATGAAATATTAGAACATCAACATATAAAATGCTGCAAAACACTCACACATGAGATAAACTTATCAGTCCAAGATTAAAAAAAAAAAAAAAAACAGTCAGCTGATAAAAATAATGATAAAATATTGGTCAAAAAAAATTCATCCTCCCAAGAATGGAGAAATGTATCCATTGTGTTTTAATCATGTGTAAAGAACAAGCTAAAAGTAGCTTGAAATATATTACTTATTGTAAATAATGGTTTATATCTTTATAAACTATTTCCACAAACATAAACTAGTAAAATAATTTCATAAAAAAGATGGCATTGGATGATTTAAAAAAAAAAAAAAAAAAAACCAAGAAACAATTATAAACTTTAATTTATTCAAACATAAAATTCTCTTTTTTTTTAATTTACAATTCATAAAAAGCACACACAAAAAAAAAATCTGATTTTAAAATATTTTTATATTTTACATGCATGCTTCAATAATTAAGTATTAATTAAAATTTTTATTTGCATATTTATGAATTATGAGGTTGATTAAGTATTTCTAATGTGTTTCCAAATAGCAGTAAATCTAATGGCCATTAAAAAAATAATGATAAAGTTTGTAATGTGTTGTGTCATTTGCCGTGTTCTTATTTAAAACAAATTTCACAAGTAAATAAACATGTGAAATTAGCATATTGTAGTTTTCTGGTGCTAACATTTATTTCTTGATTCATCAACTTTACTTTTAAACCAATTAAAAACTGTTGAACTTCTTTTTGTTTTAAAATTAAACTTCTGAAATATTAAATCTCATTACATTTACTGCTGGTTGGTTACACATAACAACTAAAAATGAATTAAAGAAATGTGTTAATTTACAAATAATAGTTTCATTCATATTCTAATGCATAATATACATAATATAGTATGAACATATTCATCACATTAACATCTTTTTTAAATTATAACGAGTAAGTATCAGCAGATTTACTTTGTTGTTTCTATGAAACATGCATATTAATGATGAGAAAAATCAATATTATCTAATATATTAAGAAAAAAACCTACTATATTACAACAGTTATTACACATGCAACATAAGCAACTAGCAAGAAACAGTAACATACAGATTTAATACAAGATTCAATTGTGAATATTAAGTAGAGTGATGATTAAGTATTAGAAAGAAAATACTTCAACACAACAATTTTTATTGGACACATATACTGTTAATAGTATTTTAAATCAATGAAAAGTACTACTAAAACATGCAATTAAATGGTTCGGCACTAAAATTATGAATATTTTTGTCAAATGCTATAACAGAGTAAACTTTATTATTCTTTTTCTTTATCCATTCTTATTGAACTACTTGAAAGAAAGTACATAGTTAAGGTGTCTACCTACCTTTTAAACAATTTTTAGGTAAAAGCTTCTTTTTTTCCCAGCACTTAATAATAAAGCTTAATATCTTAATTTAATCAATTTGAATTTTGTTTCTGTCTCAATCAAAACTTAAGTTACAATTTAAATTTTATTTTTAAATTTTGCCTCTATATATTGTGTTTTTAATACAAAAATATAAATCTGTAAGGATATGAAGTTCTGTAGATATACTTTTAAATAGTACAATCAAAAGTTTCAAAAGCAATTTTTCCTTGAAAGAAGTTTCAGTAACCATAATTCAATTTATGAAATAAAAATATTTATTTAAATTTGAGATTTTTTTATTAACTGTTTTTACGTATGTTCTAAGTATAAAAAAAAGAAAGAAAGAAAAATTAAAATGGTGACAACTAAGCACCTAATTTTCACATTGCTCATTTTTTTCTCGTGTTTTATAAATATAACACAAATAAGATATCAATTTTTTATTTCTAAAAATAAAAAAAACCTTTAAAAGTATACAGCTAACTTAATTTGAAAAACGTTACCAAGTTACAAAACTTGAAAAATTTAATTTAGTAATTCTTTTACACAGTCACTGCTAATTATATGTTTCAATCGAAATGAAAATAAAATAGTTTATTGAAAAAAAAAAAAAAAAGATTTTAAAATTGCTGAATGATTATAGCAGATTTTGTTTAAACTTTATGGAGTATTAATTATTTTAGAGCCAAACAATGAATTAGTAAAATTGAAAATTTTTAATGATCTTACAAATTCATATTAAGTGACTTGTGTCACTAATACATTATAAATATTAATTACTGTCAGAGTCTTTTATTAAAACTTTAACAATATACCATAAGTTTTTTCCCAAATATATTAGCTATTTTAAGATTCTAAATCTTAAAAAACTATCATTGTATATCATAATCTTATTATATATAATGAACTTTCAAACATTCTAATGCAGCTTGGTTTCTATTTGAACAAAATAAATTAAACTCACTTTCATACATGTTAAAATATTTAAGAGACTAAATAAGAGGGCAGTTATATGCTAACTGATAGATATATATATATTTATATTTGTTCAGTTTTCAAGCATAAATACTTTAAACTATAAGAATTGATAAAATTTCATGTCATTAATATATAGTGGTTAAAATGATAGTACATCAGATTTAAGAGAAGAACTATAGGATCTTCTTGAAGGTAAAGTTTTAGACATAAATCCAGTTTCTTCTTTTGAACATTTTGGCAAGGTATCTGAAACAACAACACCTATTCTCCCTTTACTAGAAACGTGTTCATGTAATGATGTTATACCAATATCTGCTAAATTTTTGTCAGATAGGCTGTCTTTCAAATATAATTTACTTTGGCTGTGTTTTCCAGGATCATAACTGGCACTTTCTCTTTCTTTTTTGTAAACTTTAAGGGCAATATCTATGGCATGAAACTGCCACTCCCATTTAACATTATACAAAAATGGCCGCTGGTCATATCTATTATCATCAGGACTGTAACTTTCAGCATGGTACGAAGGTGTTAAAACTGTCATTTTATGTCTATTAATAGAATATCGACGAAAGAAGTGTTTCACCTTATCTGCTATATCTTCTGGCTGCAATACATTATACCATGTATTGAGAAGCTTGCAAAACATAGAATAAGGTCCACATCCACCAGGTTTTCTTAAACGCCCATAAATGCTTAGCTCTTCATAAGTCATTCCCATATCTTCTTCATCTGTTTGAGCAACTTTTCCTTGTTGTAATGGTTCTAACTCTGCAGTCGGAGGAGCATTTAAGATTTCCCCCAATGCAGGTAAATTAAATTGAAATATTGCATATTTTAAAAAGTTCTTCAGGTCTCTTTTACTAATTGAGCCAATTGGATTTATATCAGCACTTGAGCAATCATACTTTGTAAGGTATCCTGCTAAACCTTCATCAACATTACCAGAACCAAGAACAAGCAATCCCCCTGATCTATTCCTTGTCCATAACACTAGCTGAGCTAAGAAATAAGCCATAACCATTCGAACACGAGCTTGTATATTTTGGAGTGCAAGATTTTCTCTAGCACTGCCTCCTTGTACACGAAACTTTGGTGTAACTCCAGTAACCAGTGCAAAGACTGTCAGTATGGCATCAATTATTATATCAATCTTTATTTTCATATGATAGCTACCAATCTGTGAAGCAAGATCTTTGGCCTGGCTGCAAGTGTCTTCAGATGAATTTTTAGTACCCATATAGCAAGTTACTAATAGTTGGTTACAAAGTTCTCTTGCACTTTGAGGTATATATTTTGAATCTCCAACTATTTTTCGTAAGTCTTCCAAAACTGAACTATCTCCTTCTGATATAGATTTATATACTAGAGTACACATAGAATAAACAATAACTGAGCAACTACTGCTATCAACACCACCACTTAAAGGTAGGAAAAAGCCACCTTGTCCACTTCGCCGCAGATAATCCCATAACCAACAAGCTGGTCCTAAGGCTATTTCTTCCTCGGGTGCATGATACTGCCATTCTTTTGGCTCAAATGTGGGTAAAAACAAATCATGAGAGGACACAGAAAAATCTGCTTGAATTCTTGGATATTCAGGAGCAGATGATGCAACTAAATTTCTGCTACGAATTTGGTTACGGTAAGAACGGACATCCTCAAGATCTAGCGTTGCAATAACTACTTCTACATTCTGTAATGAAAACTGTTTCCCAATGCTAACCATATGACCATTAACAGCTATATGAGAGCATCCTTGAAAATACACTCTTTCACCATCACATCCCCTTAAATTTGAAAATAAATAAATTCCACCACATTTAGCAGTAGCCGATTTTACTAAATCTACAACAACATATGCCTTCCGTAATTCATGGTAACAACCACTTCCATTAGCAATAATTTCAACGCCGTCTAAACTTAGTGGTATATGAGAACTATTAGGATTCCACAGTTCTTCACAAATCTCGAAGCCAATGCAAGTATCTAAAGTGGAAATAACTGCATCACCAATCGGAACCGTTTTTTGACCAGTAATGCTCTGTATCATCCGAGGCAAGAAATAATTTTCAGTTTCTCTTCTTTTAGTCCAAGCAGTAAACCAACGAGTTTCTCTGTAGTTACCATCATCACATAAAATTAATTTAGGACGAATAAGAAGGATTTTCTTGTTCAAAAATACAACTCTGCAATTGTAGGTAACATTTTTATGCATAACTGGCATTCCAATATCTATTATCATGTCTCTGCAAACTGGATCTTGCAAGAGCTTTGCCAAAACTTCCCATGAATGCAAAAAAGTATCACTTTCATAAAAGTGATCTCCACAACTGTATCCAGTAACTTCAAGCTCAGGACCACAACGATAAGTAGCTCCTTTTTGTTTTGCCTGTTTAATACTTTCAAAAATTCTTTGGTAATTTCCTTTGAAGTCCATAGCCCACTGGTTCAAAGTACAAGTAGCAAGAGTAACTTTACGACCCATCTTGCAATTTCTAAAATAAAACATTATAGAAAATAATGAATATCAATTATGTGAAGTTATAGTATAAAAAATATGTTATAAAACAAAAATTGAAAAATCTACTCTGTTAAAAATTCTAACCACATTCAAAGATAAATACAATTCTAAAATTAGATTTCTTTTACAACTTTAGACATATAAACATCTAACAAAGTAGAAAATAAAATAAAATTAAGCTATAAAAATTTGCCTATCTATCTACAACTACATTTGTACAAAAATTTATTCACATGCAACTAAAATGTTTATAATTTTGTACTCGTAAGTACAGTAAGTAGTTTTAGACAACTGCACAAATAATTTCGGCTTTTTCAACTTGGTAGAATTTCCATTATTTTATGTTTATTTATATTTTGTTATTATAAATATAATCATGTGCATTTACTTTTATAAAGTTATATAAATGCTTTCACGAATAAAATTTTATTTGGTGTGCATGATGCTCCTAAAAATATTGGCAGTAATCTATGTCACATTGCACAGTTTGGGGATCTCTTTGTAATTTTTCAACATTATTCATTTTTTTAATTGTAAATCTATGTACAGACATGTTTCAAAAATAATAACAAATTTGATTTTCACAAAATACTGAAGGGTGAGAGTTACACAAAAACACGCAGCCGCCAAGTTCCAGTGACTACTGACAAACATTTTGCATGATCAACAAAGCAAATTTAAAAAATTAGATATAAAATACACTAACAAAAGCATTAAACTCTACAGCTCACTACAAAACAACTCAAAAATCTTCAACCAGTGGCCCATTTTTAACCTAAAAAAATTTTGGAAGATTCAATAAGTCACTGTACAGGTAATCTAAAATGGAAAAACAGTGAACCATTTTAACCTAAAAAACATCAGTAAATTTAGCAACCTCCCTCAACAGCTAATCTAAAATCGACAAAGGTTTACTCATTTTTAACCTACAAAAAAACTTCCCTGATTTGTTAACTCACTGAATAAACACTCATAAATGCTCAAATAGTGGCTTATTTACAAAATTAAACAACCAATAAACAATCAAGGTCATACTTAGGGGGTGGCAAACTGGGCAACGCCCCAGGGGAGATAAAAAAAACTGTTGAATTCATAGATATCAGGTAGTCAAGAAAAACTTCGCGGCCTAGCTGAAAGATCACATAATTTTCGAGTCTAAAATGATGTTTCTTTATAAAAACATATAAAACATTATTTAATACGGCGGATTTATTAGTTAAAAGTTTTTATTTGGGAATACCTTATTCCCCCGTACACGATATATATTTCGGTTACACACATAACCATCTTCAGTCGTTTCTGGATCTCTCACTAATGGCGGCTTCTTTTTATATCTTCTTCGCTCTTCTTCTTGAAAGTTCGGTGAATGACGTCATCCCATGATTGGTCGATTGTATGAAGCGCATCGTTGATGCTGCCATCTGTCGTCATTATTTTTAAGCTCTCACGAATGTAGGCATATATACTATTTTTAAAGTTGGCTATTTTTTTAATATTTTTAAAATCAATGGTAAAGAGCGGAAATCAAAATTAAAGACATTAACCTCCAGAAACAAAGTACCGCTCTGGCCCGTCTTGCTTTGAAAGAGCCCATTACCATTGATTTTAAAAATATTAAAAAAATAGCCAACTTTAAAAATAGTATATATGCCTACATTCGTGAGAGCTTAGAAATAATGACGACAGATGGCAGCATCAACGATGCGCTTCATACAATCGGCCAATCATGGGATGACGTCATTCACCGAACTTTCAAGAAGAAGAGCGAAGAAGATATAAAAAGAAGCCGCCATTAGTGAGAGATCCAGAAACGACTGAAGATGGTTATGTGTGTAACCGAAATATATATCGTGTACGGGGGAATAAGGTATTCCCAAATAAAAACTTTTAACTGATGTTTCTTTGTTTTGTCTTCAAATCAAATATTCCGTATTCAGTGTTAATTTCTCTTAGCTTTTCTGCTTGATAAAATGATTGTTTTTTTTGTTGTTGTTGTTGTTGTTAATGATTGAGGTTTCTCTTCTAAATTAATTATGCTTTAGCATATGCGGTGTAAGTTTTTGGGACAGGCCTGTCAGCATGGTCTCTGTTCTCATAGGGCTGTAGGGTTTTTGTATGGCATTCGCGAAATTCTGCACTTCTGCCTTGGCAATATGCTTTTGTACTGTTAATTTCAAAAATTTTCTATTTTTGACGCCTACTGGACAGTTTTGGTCATGTGGGCAGAGGCTTATGAGTGGCTCATCTTTTACTCCCCAAACTTTGTAAAAATCTTGCTGTTTTGGTGAAAAGTTTTTGACTTCTCCATATTTCTCTGTTTAAGGAGGTCATATTATTATTATTATGGGACTCCGGCACGCCGTGTGTTCATGCAGATCAATTACATTTTTGAACCTGTCGTTAACAACTTCTTGTAAAGAAATGTACTTTATGAAATGGAACTTCAGTTTTAAATCTTTCTGCTTCTACCTACAATAAAATGTAGCCTTTACATCATGGTGAGTGATCTCTGTTTCCTTGGACTTCTGCACTTCATATGGATTTTTTTAAACCCACTATACATTCACGTAAACCGGCCAAAGGAATGTTTTAAATCGGCCACTGACAATTTTAAGACGTTTTTTCTCCAGAAGGTGAAGTCAATCATTCTGTTTGCGATACCTGGTGTAACAAAATTTTCATGCAGGGTAGGAGGGTCTGAGCTTGCCATAGCTGGCAGTGGGGGTCTCTGCAGACACATGCGGGATTTCACTTTTCCGGGAAGAAATTTTAGCGCTAATTGGGGTCAAACAGGATTGTCAGGAAGAGAGTGGAGGAAGAATGAGAAATGAAAATTGAAGTATTGATATTTGCTGAATTGCATGAGAATTAGAATGCATAGAAAATGGCAGCACTTTATGTTATTTATTCAAGTTTTAAACTGACTTCTGAAATACTTTATCCATTGATTTTTTCCATTACTGGTTCCCTGTTCCATTCACCCGTCAACCCAGTTGCACGCTGAAAAACACAAATCCGAATCAATCAATAAAATTTAACCCAAAAAAAAGCATTATCAGTAATTGTGGTCAAGCAAGATTGCTTAGACAAAGTAAGAGGAAAGGAGAATGATGTATACTGAAAATATTCCAGAGCCAGAATGATTTTTTTCCCAAATTGTGCGAAAAGTGTTTACGGCAGAATTAAGAGATATTCTAACAATTAGTGTTATTTGCTCAGTGGTTCTATATCAAGACTTTGAATTTCCTATATAGATATATATCCCCAATTCAGCAAAAAATCTGACTTTACTGGTGAAAGAAACATTAAAAGTTTTATTTCGCAAATAACGAGCTTCCTTGTCATTGAATTGGCTGGGGTTCTGGCGACGACAATTGCCTTCTTCCGTGGCCACCTCCATAGGCGCCGGGAGGGGGTGCATGGCAGTGCACTTGCACTCCCCTGGAGGTTGAAAAAAAAGCTTGAATGTGTGTGTGTGATATTTTGAATTCTACATTTAATTGTCACAATTACATGTAGAATTCAAAATATCACAGACATATTCAGGCATTTAATATTGTTCTAAGTGTAAAAAAATTAATTATAAGTAGTTAGCTTTTTAGACCTGTGTTTATGGTTTAACATTTTCTACCACTGTACATAAATTTTAAATTTTTGAGAAAATTCCACATATTTATTTTTGAGAGACAGCTCACAGGAGATAATGTTGGCTCACGCACTATGGGCCCCATAATGTAATGGCCAACGCTTTCGACAGTGATAGTGTTGAATACCACACGGCAAGTGCCAGCAATTAGGAAAAAATATTTTGAAATAATTATGATTAAATGCAATTATTTTAGGAATTAAGTCTTAAAATTTAACATTTCTCTTTAATTTCATTCATTTTTCTTTCCAATTACCTCTCTAATGTTAAGATTTAAACTCAAACATTATTAGTTGAAAGTTAATGAGAATTTATATTTTGATTTTTTTTTTTTTTTTTTTTTTTTTGGACATGGTGATTTCAAATATTAAGTAAAGGCATCAATCACTGTATCACTTTTGAAACTCTGTTTTTATGTAGATCACCTCTAAGTAGGGGCATAGTCTGAGGGGGCTGCAGCCCCCCACCTCCTGAAATGGGACACTTTACTAAGCTTACAATTTGATATTTAGCTTACAATTGAACTTTAGCCTACAATTTCATACCCAGCCCCCACCGAAATAAAATCCTGGTTACGCTACTGTTCTAAGCCAAGTGAAGTGTAGTGTATTTAAGGAAAACCTGCACGTGGGGCAAGGATTAGGGGGGAGGTTTACCTTGGGTAGAGGAATTTTTAAAGGGTTCCAACGCGTTTTCACGTGACATCTAGGCAAAACTGCTAAACACTCCAAGCCTTTAGATCGACAGCTGTGCAGTAGGCCAGAACTATTGACCTTCAAACTTCAGCCATTCAACCATTTTCAGTGTCTTATGCACTGTGCCATGATGGGGCCCCCTAAGCTAAAAATTGCTATATACATCGATGCTAGACAAAATACATTATGCCTCGGTTTTTCTGAGAAAATTTGTCTTAGATATAAAACAATGTTACTAAAATTGAATGTAATTTAAATAATTATTGGTATACTTAAATTAAGCTATCAATAATTAGGCTAAAATTAATAGTTTATGATTTTGTTCTTTTCAGCTAAGACAAAATATTACCATGATGTTTATTTCACATATTGATGCTACATTTTTCAGTCAAGATTCTTCTTCCTTCGAACAGCAAATAGACTATTTTTACTTTCCGAAAATGTACCGTATAAGGAAAGTATTGTAATCATGAAAAAATTCAACTTCGAGATTTTGGTATATTTACACATTTTGAGGTCTGCTGAATTCGTTTATGCTATTTTTACAAGATGTATGTATGTGTGTGCATGTGTATGCGAGTGAACACAATAGCTCCTAAATGGTACATTTGATTGTGCTCAAATTGGGTACATATGTTATAAACCACCATCATAAGACTGGTATTGATTTTGATTTGTAAAAGACGTATAGTTTTTCTACAGGGCTATGACAAAGATTTCTTTTACATTATGTCATAGGAGAAATTCTTGATAGTGCACTAGTGTTTATTTAAATGCTTGGTAATGATCTTAATTGCAAGTGTTCGGAAAATCTAATGGAGTCACTCCAGATTTTTTTTATGTATGCATACAGGGTGTTTCTGGATTCATGTGTCAAACTTTAAAGGTATTTAAAATACATATAAAGAAGCTTCCCCCCCCCCCCATAGCAATGAGGAATAGGAAATGAAAAGCATTCATGGTTTCAGCATAATGTGCATAATTACCTCACTACAGTCTGTGGCTCCGATGAATTGGACAAGTTGAACTAGTTGCTTGGCCAACACATTTATTAGATTAATTAAGTATCGAATTTTTCTATTGGGGACACCTCAAGGCACTCGTTTACAAGACTCCAGTTGACTCAAATGAGGGCCACATTGCAAAATTTTCACTCGCCACTGCAATTGTTCGTGGAAAACCTGGCGTCTTCGAAAGGGTACAACAATCACTTGCTAAACGCTAGCAATACTATGTCAATGTTTGTGACAGCACATTTGACCCCTGACAGCAGAGCTTTTTTCATTTCCTTTGAATTTGTTGCATTTCCACTTATGCTTTCTATTTCTAAGCTCACACTGCTATAAAAAATTGCTTCCTTATTTGCATTTTATTATGT